>PVJX010006786.1:0-14509 GCA_004027295.1 Dolichotis patagonum
TTAAATTTTTCTCTCCATTTGTGTTCCTCTATTCTTCTGTCTGTGTCTTCTTGAGAGGTACCCAGCCCTTCTTTTATTAATCTACTTATCTCTTGTTTAATTTGAATTAATATTTCAGTTTTGGTCCCGCTTACGAGGTCTTGAATATATCTCTTTATGTCCGCTAATGCTGTGTTTGATGTTGCATTTTTGCTGCCCTAGTCTCTTTTGTATTTACCTCTCCTGGATCAATGTTCTCAGGGTTGGGGGCTGGGAGTGTTTTCTTATTTCTCCCTTTCGTCATGTTTTTGGTTCCTTCCATACAAGTGTACAGTGTAATTCCCAGACCCTTTTCTTGTTGGTTAAGGCTCCTCTAGAGCGCAGGCTAGGAGCTTTAGCCCTCTTCAATAGGTTATCAGAGATTAGAGTTCACCCGGGCAGTGTGTGCTAGCTCCTCCCTTGTGTGCCAGTCAACCTTTGCAGGCCTTCATTGCATCAGTGTGCACTGATCTCAGGGATGTAACTGGGTCCCCGCCAGGGGCGTGGCCTAGTCCAAGCAGATTCCACCAATCCGCTCGGCGAGGGGAATAACCAGCTGAAGCCACTTCCTTATGGAGTTAGAGCTGTCCTGCCCAAATCCAACATGTCGTCCAGTCGGTTTCCCTTTTCCTGTGGTAGGGTCTTATTCCCATCACTCACTGCGTCCCCAAGAACTGCTGGACTGCCCGACCTCCGACTTCAGTGCAGCTGAGGTGGGAATTCATGGTGCCTCTGGGTGGGTCATGTGCAGGGCCGGGTCTGGATGAGCTGCACGCCACGCTGTTCAGCTCTGTGCTCCGGCGGCTCAAGCCAGTCGCTTCAGCGCAGATCGCTTGTTCAGGTCGGGCGGAATTCAGGCGTCTCGAGGTGGGTGCCGTGCTCAATGATCTTATCTTCACTAATAGTAGCCCCAGGACCTCTTATTTGAGTGGGTTTTTGTGCTTTAGTTTCTTTCTCGGTTGTGAGAGTCTATCTCTCTCTGTTTGGGTCTCTCCAGGGTGTTTTATTCTGGCATTTGAGCTGTCTCTCTCAGAGAGGGTCTCTCTCCTGCTACCTACCAGTCCGCCATCTTGTCTCTTCCCCCTTTTCCCTAAATTTTGGTGCTGCTCGAGCTGAGGCCATTGGGGAGCTCTGGCCTGGGCCACACAGATGGCCGCTCACCCTTGCATTTGCTGTAGCAGAGGCCGTTAAATTGTTTAGAGACTGGAGATATGGCTCAGTGGTAGAGCACTTGCCCAGCGTGCACCAGGCCTTAAGTTCAAACCCCAGCATTGCAAGGAAGACAAAACAAGTGTGTGACCAAACCCAGCTATGTACTTCCTAACCCTTCCTTGTACATCTTAGAGTTCTCTGATTCCTCTGTGAAGTTACAGTGAACTTTCCAATCTGGGTGATTTCAGGATATTATGAAGATGCTTTGTTCTTTTTGTAGGTAAACAAGGCATGACCTGAAGGAAAAAGTAGGAGGATATATTTAGTACAGTTAATAAGTAAATATTTTCTCAAGCAGTGTTAAGAGAGGAGAATCAGACAAGACATGTAATGGTGGATACATTGCATCAACTTGAGAAGTTTAGAAGTTTAACTACGTGACTCAGTAGGGCCCAGGGTCCTCACGTTGTAAACATCCTGAGCCTGTGAAAGAGGAAGGCACAGAGATGGTGTGAGAGCTACACCTGCCCTGTGGGGGTGGGTGGGTAGCCTGCATACAATATAAGCGAGGAAAAGAGGCTCCCCCGACTTTTTTTTTTGTTCTTGTTGCTTTTGCTGTTGTCTGTCACCTTGAGCTGTTGCCCCAGTGCCCGTGCCACCCTGCCTTGGAGCCAGCTGATTATGGACTGAAACCTCCACAAACCATAAGCTAAATAAACCTTCCCTTCCTTAATTTTGGGTGTTGAGTATTTTGTCTCAACAACGAGAGAAAAGTAACTAAGACACCTTGTGACAATAAAGGGAATAAATTGAGTGTGTAGTGAAACAGTAACCATGCTTCTCATGGATAGAAAGATCGAAAGACTGAGTTACCATGCTCCCCATTCACTGTTAGCTATGTCATATCTCACATCAGTCAAATGCACATTAGTGACCCAGCCTATCCCATCCTGGCCCTCAGGCCTTCTGTGCAAGAAGAGTGAGACAAGCCTAGAGCTGCTCTGTGGTCTCATCAGCCAGCTCCAGCTGTGGCCAGATGTGCACTCTCTGTGTCTCTCTGATGGAGCAGGTGGTGTTGATCCCAGGTACCTGCCACCTTCTAGCTAGCAGCTAAAAAGTCAGTTTTTTTCTCTAAGACTGGGAAAGAAATGTTCCTCATCCCCAAAAGACACATAGCACTTTTGGTGGTCTTGATAGTGGGATAGTTTCTTGAGTCTGTGCATTACCCTCAAACACAATGAGCTGTATACAGTAAGTAGGTACAGTTTTTTGCATGTCAAGTACACTCTCCAGAAAATGGTTTCAAAGATTTGGAAACAGACAGAGCATTGCAAGACAAAAGCAGAAATACAAATGGAAGCGCCATTAATGAAAGTAGAGCCAAGCAGCCCCCTGAATGGGACGGCTGGAATTCTCTCCTCGAGTTACCCACACACAATAATGTTGTGCATTATGCTTGAGTTGTTTTCCTGCCTGTGTGTTATATTCACAACAAAGAGAAGAAAAGGCGCATTATGCAGGCCTTCCTGTAAGGGTGGAGGCTGGGAGTGTTCCTGATGCAAGCATCCCTGCCGGGCTGGTCTCCACCACAGCGGCAGCTCAATTAGGAGCTGAGGACAGGGCTGGCTGCCGTTGTGGTGTTTGCCTCCTCTGAAGCTGCACTGCGGTTAGACTAATGCTGTGGTTTTGGGATGGAAACCTGAAGCGTCAGCAAAGCTGCTGGCTCCCATCCACCCTTCCAAAGAGGATGCGCAGGACCACATGGGTCTCTGCACTGGGCATTCCTGGGCAGATGCAGGCAACATCACTCAGCAGGAGAACAGCAGAGCTCACACTCGTCCAGACCTAATGAAACCTCTTGCCTGACTTTCTGGCAAACAGGAGCGCTGAAAACAACTGTTGCTAATTTTGTTTGTTATTTGTAAGTAGAAAGGCAGGAGTCTTTCCAGGCTGGGTAAAAGCCCAGTGAAGCAATTGGATCCAGCACTCCTGGTGCCAACCAGGAGTATTCTATTTACAGTAGAATAATATCAGAGAGGTATCGGTGTCGCAGCTGTATCTCCAACTGACCGACATGAAAGCAGGAAGCAGCAACTGGGTGGAAGAAGGACCTTCTGGAGAGTTCAGTTTAAATCCCTCCCTCTGAATGTTTTGGTTCTTCCTGTGTGCCTACCACCATGCACCCGATTATTTGTTGCAAAAAAGCAGTAAATGATTCCACAGCGTTTTTATTACACAAACATAATCTCGGATTGGTTTTGCTTTGTTGATTTACCCTGGCACTGATTGCTTTAGCAGCACTTAATTCAATTTACCGCCTATAATGAGTCCATTATATTTACCTTGAAAGCTACTCTAAAATGAGTGCGCCAGAGTGAAAACACATTTGGCAAGGCAACGCTTTCCATGATTTCCTGCAGCTAAACTGTTACTGTGGCTTGTAATTACAGTAGAATAATATCAGAGAGGTGTCGGTGCCGCAGCTGTATCTCCTGATGGTAGGTACCGTTCAGGGACGCTGAGCAGGAGATATAGTCACAGCTAATGAGGCATTTCTCCGAGGGAGGGGAGAGAGCACGGATAACACTGACTCTCCTTCCCTGTCTGTGCCCCGCTGACGGCTCAGTGTTTCTCAGAGTTAAGAGGAAGGAACATGCCCTCCTGTATATCAGGCAAACGCTACCACTGAGCTACACTCCTATTCCCCCGTCGGACTTCTTAACTCAAAAATATCTGGTGGCTGTGATACCTTGAGTATAGGGCTTAAGAGATTTTTTTAAAAACCTAAGTCTAAGCATAATCAAGAGAATAACATTTGTTTTCAAGTAACTAAAAATTTAAATATGAAAGCAGCTGTCCTCCATCCAGGCCCTTCCACCACGCCAGCCAGCCGCCTTGGACCCAGCCAGCTAGAGACTGAATCCTTTAAAATCTGTGAGTCCAAATAACCCTCTTTTCTCTAAACTGTAGGAGTCAGATATTTTGTCCCAGCAATGAGAAAGTGACAAGAGAGCAGAAGGATACACAAATAGGCCAGTGGAACAGACTAGAACCACAGGGCTGTTGAGTCAGGTTTTACAAAGGAATAGATTTAATCTACCAGAAGGGCTATGAGAATTAGAAGTCATAACTAACTAATGAGAGGAGGAGGAGGAGTTGTTTTCTAGGCAGTGTAGAGAAAGTAGCTCTTTACAGTGGAACCTCAGTGCACAAACTTGGTTTTGTCTACAATTCTGGTCACAAACCAAGTTGGATAAAAATTGAATCAATTTCCAAGGTTTGGTTCATGTCAACTTTATGGGGAAATTTAATTCAGTTCTCATTCAGTTCAGTTTGCGACCAGAATTGTAGAGGGAAATGAGTTTGTGAACCGAGGTACTACTGTATATGAAAACAAATAAAACTGAATTCTTACACAAATATATACTTTAGGTGGATTTAGGACTTAAATGTGGGACATGTATTTCCACAATAATATGTAACATGTGGGACAAATTTTGGGTGTTGGGTATTGTGTCCCAGATAATTCAAATTTTATTATTATATCACAGTTTGTGAATTCAACTTTTTCAGATTTTGTAAGGTAATGTGGATATATATATATATATATATATATATATATATGGCATAACACCACCCACAGGGCCTAGGTCACCATGCTATAATTGAAGACCTCAGTTTTTCTCAGTAAGACTAAACTATACTTAGCTGACTTCTAGTCCTTTTTGCCACCAAATAATTTTGGGGGCTGTGCTAGATGTCTTTGGTTTACCCCTCTAAGTTCACATTTCTTCAGCAGAACTGGAAAAACACAGAATATAAACAATTTTGGCTACATCAAGATAAAGCATATTTGGGCTACGGATTTAGCTCAGTGGCTTAGGTGCCTGCCTGGCAAGCACGAGGTTGTGAGTTCGATCCCTGGTACCAAAAAACAAACAAACAAACAAACAGATTAAGCATATTTGTTTCACAAAAGACAGACAAATGCCAGTTTGGGAGACAATAGCTAAATCTGACAAGATAATAGCATCTAAAATATGCAGAAAAAGGTCAGGGATTTAGTTCAGTGGCACAAGCGCCTGCCTTGCAAGTGTGCAGTCATGAGTTCAATCCCTAGTACCAAAAAATAAAATAAAATATGCACATCATGAAGAACTTAAATGAAAAAATAGATAAATTTAGAAGAGAAAAACTAAAAGGTTGTCCTGGACACGGTGGTACATGCTTGTAATGCCAGCCCTCTGGAGGCTGAAGCAAGAGGGTCACTGAGAGTTCTCTGCCAGCCTAGGCCACACAGGGAGCTCAAGGCCAGCCTGAACGTCCTAGCAAGACCCTGGAGAGAGAGAGAGAGAGAGAGAGAGAGAGAGAGAGAGAGAGAGAGGAGACAAAGAGAGAGACAGAGAGACAGAGACAGAGACAGAAAGCTAATCAGTTAAAGGAACTATAAGCAGATGTCCACTTCCTGTTACCAGATAAATTTAAAGTAAAACAATAATGTCATTTTACACTCATTAGACTGATAACACTTTGAATTTGAAAGTTGTTTAAGTCTAAGTGTTGGCAGAGATTTAGGAATGTTGAGAACCCGCATGCTCTGTGATGAGAATGTGGATGGGTCAGGAACAGTATGGCAGCACTGTAGCAAATGAGGTGGAGGAAATGCAGACCCAACAATTCTTTTCCTGGATGTATTTCCAAGGGAATCCTCACAAGTCCATAAAGGAACAAGTACTTACGCCTATTGTAATGCAAATATTGTAATCCAAATATTGTACATTGTAATCCCATTCTAGTCCTCCTCACAATCTAGAAAGTTATGTTTGTAATTCCATTGAAACATTATTGGACTCCAGGCAAGCTAATTCCAATCTATCACCTCCAGTGCAACCCACGGTGAGAGTAAAGACTAAGACGTGTTCAAAGTTATGAGTAGCCAAGGGGTCCTAAGTCTGATCCAAGTGAGGATATATGGGCAAAGGCCTTGATCTGAGACCTGTGCCAGAATTTATGATCTCAAGAAGAAAGGAGTGGTTTGAGGGTAACAGTGAGGATGGTGGGGATCATGTGAGCAAGCTGAGCTGAGCTACCTGGATGGAGAGCAAGCACCTCTGCAGTATACAGGGAGAGGTATGCAGAAAGACCAGTCTGCATAACTCGATTGGGACAGCATATGAGTGAATTTAGGAAGCTGTTGCTTCAGCTTCTGAAATGTAAACTTTTATCCCTGGGAAGTTAGAGCCTCATTTTAAGGCTCGTACCCAGCTGACATTTCTGGAGCTACCTGGCTCTGCCATCCCGCTGCGTTCAACTGTTTCACAGGGAACACAGAACACAATGCGAGGAAACAGGAAACTGTCGGTTGGCCTTAAAGATTACATATCACTGGGCTGGGGATTTAGTTCAGTGGCCTAAGCGTCTGCCCGGCAAGTGCGAGGTTGTGAGTTCGATCCCCGATACAAAAAAAAAAAAAAATTACATATCAGTTTCTTAGCTAGCTTTTTTTGCTTAGAGCCAACTGAAGGGAGAAGGAAATAGCGTAGCCAGCTCTGTACATGTCCGTACGTGGAGGCAGGGCCCAGTTTAAAGAATGTGGAGATGATAGTTTTGCAGTCAAGGAGAGCCGTCCACTTGGTCTTCTGCACAAGCCTTACGTCTCTCGTAGGGATTGGGCATCGGAAATTGTGGTGGATGAAACCACAGCCCCATCATGGGAGAAGAGCCTGTGACTACTAGAAGTGATAGATTAAATCAAGAGCTATGTAGAGAACAACACAGAGGGTTGTAAAAATGCAGAACTAAGAAAAGGCAAAACAATAGAATGGAATCTATTCCCCAATACCATTTTTATAAATTAATAAAACATGCAATTGTTTGAAGAAGGCACATAAATTAAGCAAACACACACATTTTCTGAAGAACACAGAACAAAGGAAAGTGTGCTGAACACAATGAACAGTTGTTTGTTATGAAAGGAAAATAAGCACAGAGAATGTGGATAAGGAGGAATAAATTAGGGCGCAGTTTTATGTAGTGCAAAGACAATGGAGAACCAGGAGTCAAGGTGGAAGACCAGTCAAAGAAAATAAGATGGATAAAACGGAAGGGGGAAAAAACAGAAGGACGAAGGAAAAAGAGAGGGACACATACAGTTTGGAAGAGCAATGTATTAAAACTTAGTAGAAGGCAGAAGACCTGCAGAGGTGAAGGCTTCTGCACACAGATGTTGAGCCAAGTAATTTGCGGTGCGCCCTCTACTGGCTGGTGGAGGATGTCAATTCCAGATCACACCTTGGCTCACCCTCTTCCAAACTACGGAGCTAACGTGGTGTCCCAGGGCGGGAATTAATTTCTGCTTTCCGGCAGGTGACAGTGTCAGGGAAAGAGAGGGCAGAAGCAGGAAACAGGTTGGTGTGACAAGAGGAGATTATGTCTGTTTGTGAAACAAAGGAACTCTGTCAGTTTCTCCTACCCACAGAAACTGGAAAATAAAACACTTGTTTGCCAGGAGCTAGGAGGATTCCAAGGACACGGGGCATTCTTCCTAACACCTGGATAGTCGTGACACACTGAAATAGCCGGCCACCCTAATCCTCATTTTAATAATAATAATAATAATAATAATAATAATAATAATAAATGCATTTTCTTTGTGCTCCACGTACATTGTCATTACCATCCCCATGCTAAGAAGGGAGGTGTTTGTGAAATGATATTTAAAATGTATGTTTTTTTTAATTGGCACATAGTAAGCGTACACACTTAGGACACCCAGTGTGATTTGTTCATCGATTTTGCAGTACTGGGGATTGAATCCAGGGCCTTGAAGCTGAGCTACATCGCAGCCCTATTTTATTGTTTGTTTTGAAACAGAATCTCAGGCTGGGGATTTAGCTCAGTGGCTTAAGCGCCTGCTTTGCAAGCAGGCAGTCATGAGTTCAATCCCCAGTACCAAAAAAAAAAAGAAACAGAATCTCATTTAATATTCAAATTCCCCAGGCTGGACTCAAACTTGGTATTTTGCTGCCTCAGCCTCCCAGGATGCTAGGAGGCAGAGAAATCATCCTGCTTCTCCCAGAGGGTAAGTGACCAAGCAAGAAAGCACCCAGCACCCCAAACATGAGCAAACTCACCCATGAGGTCTGTTCATCTTTCTCCCTCAAGTTGTATCCTCCGTATCTCGATGTAAGAAAGACTTTAATAAGTATTGTCATCTGGAAGAAAACTGAGGCACGTAAGTCAAGATATTTGTCTGGCTGGCAAGGTAAGCGACTTCGTAGACAGAATTTTTTTTTTTTTTTTTTTTTTTTGCGGTACTGGGGATCGAACTCACGACCTCACACTCGCCAGGCAGGCACTTATACCACTGAGCTAAATCCCCAGCCCCCGTAGACAGAATTTTTGATTTAAGCTTTATTGCTAGTCTGCAGGTATTTGGAAAAATATTTGACTATGTGCTGACTAAACCCTGGAATCAAAGTACTATACCAACAAACGCGGTGAATATTAATGTTTTGTTTTTTGGTTTCAAGAAATCTAGTTAAAAGTCTAATCTGAATGATACAATGACATAAAATAGATATTTCTTCATATCGTCTTGATGGATGATACAGATTTTCAACTTATACATAAAATCAAATACATATTTTCTGGGAATTCACCTCAATCTTTTTTTTTTTTAAAGAGAGTTCTTTTTCCATTACAGTCATATAACTATTTTCTAAATTAAACTATGTGTGAATTGAGATGGGAGAGTATAGCAAAACTGGCAGAAATCTGAAATGCTGGCATTTCCCTTGAGATAAATTCAATTATTTATATGTCCTGGTGATTTGACTTTTACAGATTTAGGAAAAAACCTCATATTTGTTTCTTTTACAACATTTGGCCACTTCCCTTCTGGCACAGGTGGCCCAGACATCCCGCACAGACCTCCTGGAACAAAGCACCTCACATTCCTAGGAAGGGTGAGTTTAAACAATTCTTAAAGCACCGAAAATAACCTGAGCTGGTAAGAAAGTTAAGGAAACCTTCAGAGGCCAAGGAATGAGGTGACAATAAGAGAAAGGACAGAGGCAGACGGCTGGAGCAGCTTGTCTGACAGGTTCTGTGCACCTAGGCCTGATGCCCGGGACCACTGCCAGGCAGAGCGGGGACAGAGGCCCTGTGGGAAGCTGTCGCCAGGGAGTACAGAGGGAATCGTGAGACAGCCCTGCTTCCACTTGCGTCACCACTGCTGGCCCCTGGGCAATGGCAAAGGCGCATATTGTCTCAGTCTTGGATCTGACAAGATGGTCACAGAGGCGTCACCTGAGAACTCCTAGGAACAACCAATACTTGCTCTGGTTTAAAACCAGAACTCACGGTAACTGGATGGTAGGAAAAGCTGAGAATTGAACGTAGTCCTGGGTTGATGACAGTTCCTCTAGGCCAGGCAGAAACACTAGCTGAGGGGACAGATACCCAACTCAGGCCTCAAAAATTTTCCCCAAATAAAGTTGGAAGGAACTTTACAGTCGCAAAATCACAAAGTACAGAGATCAACAAACCACCAGGAGTGACAGTCAGTCGGACAACAGTAATGACTTCAGCCTGAAGAAATTATAGACATGAAAACCATTAGAAAAAGAATAAAAATAAAGAATAGTTAAACTTAGAACAACAAAGTGGGAATTTGAATTTTGACTAAAGACCAAGAGATTAGGGGGAAAAAAGGAACAGGTAAATTTGAAAAACATAAAATAGAAACTCTATAAAAAATTTTAAAGAGCAATATAATAATAGGCATTAAACACCGTGGGTAGGTTGCCCACAGATTATACATAGCTGAAGATAAAACCAGTAGGTTAGACCACACATCAAAAAACTTCCCAAAATGCTGCATGAGGAGATGATGAGACAAAAAAAAAAAAAAAAAAAAAATTAAAGAGGGTTTAAGAAATAGGATAGATTAGAAAACAGATTTTTTTAGAGTTACAGAAAAAGATAAAGAAAAATAAGGACCAATTTTCAGAACAGATTAAAGATAAGGATAGTCAGATTCAAGGAGTTCAGTGAATCTCATATGAGATAAAGCAAAGTCAACACTCAGAAACTTGAAGTGAACAATAGGAACGTAAATTAGCACAGCAATTGTGGAAATAGTATGGAAGTTTTGTAAATTAAAAAAAATTAGAGCCAAGCATGATGGAGCATGCTTATAAACCAGCCCTCTGGGAGGCCGAGGCAGAAGGGTTGCAAGTTTGAGCCTAGCCTGGCCAACTTAGCAATTTAATAAGACCCTGTCTAACAATTTCAAATAAAAGGAAGAGGGCTAAGAATGTAGTTTGGTGTAAAGGCCCAAGGTTAAATTCCCAGTAGTGCAAAAAACAAAACAACCTACCAAAAGATCAGCAATCCCATGTCTGCGTATATATTCAAAGGCAAGGAAATCATTATGTTGAAAAGACATCTCCATTTCCATGTGAATTACAGCAGTATTCATCACAGTCAAAATAGGAAATCAACTCGTGTCCACCAGTGGATGCAGGTATAAAGAAAATGTGGACTATAAACAAATTAGAACCCTGTGCAACCATAAAAAGGATGAAATAGTCACTTGTGACAAAACGGATGAGCCCAGAGGGTGTTATGTTATGTGAAAAGGGCGGTATTACATGGTCTCATTCCCATGTGGAATCGTAAACATTTGACCTCACAGAGGTTAAGAGTAGAACAGTGGTTGCCAGAGGCTGGAGTGAGAAGGGAGGTAAGGAACAGAGAGAGGTTGTTCCATGCTACAAACAGAAAGAATAACTCTTGGCATTCTATTACACAGTAGAGCAGCTCTATTTAACACTAGTGTGTTAAAATACACACTCACTAGAAGAGAGGATTTTAAATGTTCTCACCATAAAGAAATAATAAATGGTTAAGGTGAAGGGATTTACTAACTACTCTGATTTGATAATTAGACAAATCACATCAAATCCCATAAATATATACAACTATTTTGTATCAACCAAAGCAAAACAAAGCCCTACTTTATTCATTCATTTATTTATTTAGTGGTGTTGGGGACTAATCCCAGGGTCTCCTGCATGACAGGCAAATGCCTTTCCACTGAGCTATACCCACAGGCCTCAAGACTTTAAAAAAGAACTTAATTTGCTAATTGCTCATCTTTTCTAGCCACCACTAGCATTTAAGGGAGCTAGACCAAGCCATACAGTATGCTATTCAATAAAAGTAGCAAGAATTTTAAAAAGGAAAAAGAAAAGTGAAATTACCAAAATCTAGGAAAAAGAAAAGTGAAATTACCAAAATCTAAAACAGAGAATCTTACAAGCAGTCAAAAAGGAAAAAAAACATATTAACCCACAAAGAAATGACATCTCTTGTGGTTGGCTTCTCAACAGCTACAGGGCAACAAGGAAAACCAGAAGAAATTGGAACTAAGTCTTCAAAGTACTGAATCAAAACAACTTCATCCTGTTCAAGAAGAAAGTTATTCAGTGGCAATTGTTCAAAATGATAAGACTTTTATTCGTGTGTTTGTGTGCGTGTGTGTGTGTGTGTGTGTGTGTGTGTGCTGGGGACTTTGCAATAGGCTTAGGCACTACCACAAGGGGATTTGCAACAGAGGAGAGAAATGGCGCTCAAGTTCAAATGTAGTTGGTCTTGTGAAGATTTAGAGTCAAGAGTCAGGGTAGAGCTCAAGGGTAGAAAATTATTAAAACAAAACTTCAGGGGTCAGAGATGATCCTGTCTAAAGGACCCAGGAATCTTACTGAAAGGCTGGTCACACACTACTTAGAATGATGGAAGATGAGGAACTGAAACGAATATCAAGGGTGATCACATGCCAAGGATGGGGGATTTCGGCAAAATGGACTTAGCACTTGCTTGTATGATTAGCAGTGTAGGGACAAACACAGCTGTTCAAAAGTTGAGTTGTCTTGAAGTAAAACTCAATGGAATTGAGCGGAGTTTGATTAAAGACAGAATATTTGTCAATACTCAGCAAAACTGCCTACCAAAAATAAACATGGGATAAAGATATTATCCAAGAATCACAAACAAAAACCAAGAGAAGTAACTATCCATAGTTTCATTTTAAAAACACAATTCTCAAGGTTGAACTTTAGGAAAAAGAAAAACCCATGAAAAAATGCCAGCTGAAAAATGGAATGAGAAAAAAAGGTAAAAAATGACATGACATATACAGGGCTGGGGATTTAGCTCTGTGGCCTAAGTACCTACCTGGAAAGCACAAGGTTGTGAGTTCAATCCCTGGTACCAAAACAAAACAAAACAAAACAAAAGACCCCCCAAAAACAAAAAAAAAGCCATATACAATAATAATATCCATGGGGCTATTTGCAGGGTCAGAAACACAATTTGTCAGGATAAAAATTAAGATAGTATTAAAACAATAACATAGATAAAAAAATATGTTGTTAATGTTAAAGCATCTGAAGATCCTTGCATAGTTCACAAGAATAATGACATTGATTAATTTACATATTAAATATGCATTAAAATTTCTTTTCTTTTTTTTTTTTTTGAGCTAGTGTCTTGCTAGGGTTAGCCTCAAACTCACTATTTAACCTACACTGGCCTTAAACTCACAGGAATTCTCCTGCTTCAGCCTTCCAAATGCTGGGATTATAGACATGCACTACGCCCAACAGCATTAAAATTTATAGAGTAACTATCGAGATATGTGAATAATTTGTGGCTTCCAATTTAAGAGAAAAAAATTGGCACATAGTGGAAAAAAAATCTCAACTCAAAAAATACATAAAAAAGAAAACCTACATGCAAAAATAGGAGACAAATTCTAAAATTGTTGTTAGAATGAGTCTTAACTTTAAGAATAAATGTTGCCCTAAAAGCAGCATGACTATTGGGGAATTAAAGTGTGTAACTTTAGCATAAGACTTTAAAAATGGATTAAATAAGTGAAGAGATGTACTTGGTTCATGAACAGGAAAACCTGGTTGTGTAGTTAGCAATTTTCTTCTTCAAATTAATCAGTAGATGCAATCCAGTAAATTAAGAATTGGCAAACATCCCAATATACACATATGTGCCTAACTTAATAGGCTGATTCTAAATGTACACGGAATAGCAAAGAGATTTTTTTAAAAAAATCTCAGGCACTTGAAAAGAAGAGCAAGGCAAGATGTTCACCAAGATTTCAAGACATGTTCATAAAATTACAGTAACTAAGAAAATGTTATATTGACCCAAAAGCAATCAAGCAGATAGGTAGAACACAATAGAGAATTCAAAACCAGACCATGCAAATACTGATGCCTGATATGTCAGAAGTGATACTGAAAATCAATGGGGAAACAAGGGACTATTCTATAAAAATGTTACAATTCTGTTTTCATATTGAAAAATGAATTTTTTTTTTTTTTTTTTTTTGGTACCAGGGATCGAACTCACAACCTCACGCTTGCCAGGCAGGCGCTTAAGCCACTGAGCTAAATCCCCGGCCCAAAAAATGAAATATGTTTCAAACCATACAACAGAAAAAAATAATTCAAAAACTCAAATATGAGCCCTAAAGCTTTGGATCTGTAGAGAGTTCCAAGAAGAGTCTCTCTACCCTTTGGAGGTTTTGGTAGTTGAGTCTATGAAATAAACTAACAGTGGACAAATTAACAAGAGGAAATTTCTTATGGCCATGGGAACATCAGATGAAAGAAGAGTGACGACCCCCAACCTCAGTGACCTGTGGAAGGTGGGGAACTCCTCCATGGGGGGGGGTGGAAACCAGGAAAGAATGAGGGATGGTGAGAGAACATCGACGGGCCCTCGGGACAGTGGGTGGCAGCCTGTGGTGCAGTCTGGCATGGTGTCAGGCCCCCATGCCCTCTCCAGAACAGGAGCTGCGTGGTCCTTGGGTGATGAGCCTCTGGTGACCGCTGCCTTCCCTGCTCGGCTCTGTCTTTATGCAGATGAAGGAAGTTCAGAGAAGGCCTCCCTGTCTTTCTGCTCCCCAGGTACCCTCGTGGGGTGTAATCAGCGTTCCAAAGTGTCGGATTATCCCTTGGTATTTCTGAACTCCTTCAAAGTTTTTAGAAGCGGAAGTGTAGCTCAGCGATGGAGCACTTACCTAGTGTGCATGAAGCCCTGAACTCTATCCCCACACTAAAAAAATGAATGAATGAATGAATGAATGAGTGTAAGTGCAAACAAGTGTTGTCATAGGAGAAGAGTTCTTCTTCTTCTTTTTTTCTTTTTTATGGTCTTTTTGAGACAGGGTCTCCCTATGCAGTTCAGGGTGGTCTTAAGCTCACTTTTTTTTAAAATTTTATTTAAAGAGAAAAAAAAAAGCAATACAGAA
>PVJX010006786.1:14609-26608 GCA_004027295.1 Dolichotis patagonum
AGGCATACAAAGTGAACACACAGTGAGGCTGCAAACAGTTACAAAAAAACAGGATGGAATAAAGCCAATTGAGACAGTATAGTGAAATTGGCACAGAACATCACAGCAGGTCACCAGGACAACAGTAACAGGCAACATTGTATATCTCGTTGTCTTCACAATAGTTGTTCTTCTACTAGGTACAGCAAAATCAAAGAAACATTATAGAACACATCAACACAGAATATTGAATAGAGCAACACCTGTTAATCAGGACAAAGCAAAACGCGATAAAAATATCTGCCTTCAGAGATAGTAGAAGGAAACTCCCCCGACTTGCTGTACAAAATATGGTCATCTACTAAGAGATACCCAGATCCCTGGATCCCAATTGTTACCGGGTGTGTGTGTGTGTGTGTGTGTGTGGTATGTTTGATTCTAAGCCCGCGACCCGGTAGGCAGCAGGCTGGTTGCTGGTTGGCTCAGCGCCCTGAGTTCCAACATGGCATGGATCTCAGGAAACACTGTTGCTTCTTGTTTCCCCACCCTGGGGTGGCCGTGGCTTGCCAGACCACAGTCACTTCCCAGGGCGGCTGGCTGCTTACTGGTTGGCTTGGTGCCCTAAATTCCCTTAAACTCAATTTGTAGTCCAGATTGACCTCGAATTTGCAACGATCCTCCTGCCTCAGCCTCCTGAGTGCTGGGATTACAGGCGTATGCCCAGCTTTGGGGGGAAGAAGGTTTTTTAAAATCCTTTTGAGGCAGGGTCTTCTTGTGTAGTTCAGGCCTGACTTGGGCTCACTTTGTAGCCCAGGTTGGTCTTGAACTTGCAACAGTCCTCCTGCCTCAGCCTCCCAAATGCTGGGATTGCAGGCATGCACCACCACACCCAGAAGGCAGGAAGAGTTCTTAATCAAGATTTTAAATGCACAGATCAGTTAGTAAAAGCTTGGTAACTGTGACTACAGTGAAATGAAGGGTCTTAGCAAGTGGCCAGGTAAAGGCAAACCCAAAACCAGGGAATGATGTCTGCAGCATAAATAATCAACAAAAAAATCACTATTCTGGGCTAGGAATGTACCTCAGGGGTAGAGCACTTGCCTAGTATGTACAAGCCTGTGGTTCAATCTGTAGCACAAAACAAAGGAAAAATAGATTACTGTCCCAAATATATATGTAGCACCAAAAATAAATTATAAGGCAAATATATCAACAGAAAAATGAGCAAAAGTTGTAGATTTCATTGTAGACAGATATTGTTAGTCAATAAATACACAAAATCTGCTTGATTTAATCAGTAATCATGAATCTATATTAATAATCCTAGTGTGATATAAATTTATATATATATGATAGCTAAAATGACTATAGTACTAATTGTATTAGTTATTGGCAAATAACAGTTAATACTCATATATTTAGATCCATTTTACATGTCTGTATCTGTTAATCTAAGCAATCCTCTTGAAGGTAACAATATGCACTATTACACCAATTGTCAAATTCCTATCATCTTGTTTTGTAAACCTATACTCTTATTGTATTTGGTTTCTTATTGTTGTTTGTCTGTCTGTATTGCTTTTTGTTTTTCTTTTCCGTGTCTTTTTAACCTTAAAAAAAATAATCCTAGTGTGATACCTTTAAACTGACCAAATGCCCAAAGAGGGGGGAAAAAAATCAATTCTGACAAGCCCACCATACCACTTGTTATGAACTGGGATAATGAGAACCCACTCGCTGCTAGTACAACTTGTAATACCTAGCTGTAAAGCAACTTAACATTACCTATAAAGTGAAGGATGAGTGTTTCCTATATTGTAGGAATTCTGCTTCCAGGAGAAACACTTGTGCGACAAGTCAAATGCATGAGAATGTTTACAAGTGTGATAATTATTATTAGGGGAGAAAAGAGAACAACACAAATGTTGGCCTTCAGGAAGATGGATAAACACATTGTGGTCTAAGTATTTAAGGAAATGTTTAATGAATGACCACTAATTCATGGTCACGAATAATTTCTGCAAACAGTATTCTGTTAGAAAATGTGCTAGAAGAATGCTTATGATATGATTCCATTTATGTAAAGATTCAACAACATGCAAAATGAAAGATGCCTTGAGTGTTACTGTATAATTTGCACTTTGTAATATCTGGTAGTTGCATGGTTTGTTAAGCTTCAGGCTAACAGAAAATTAAGCATTAACTTTGGTGGCAAGTTAAAAAAAGCGCTGCAGCATCAAAACCTTTGAAATTCACCTACAAAATTTCACTAAACAGCTATGCAAGAAATCAGATTGTTTTAGTCTATCTTTAAAATGCCATTGGTAAATCATTCTTTATCTTAAATTCCTGGGCTTCTTCAAGCCATCTGAAGATGAAAAATTGTCACCTACCCATATGGGCTAGCAGTAACATCTGTCAAAATGTCACTCGCTGGCTGCAGGCCTGACCTTTCCATCGGGACAGCCACATCGCAGAAGCGAAGCGAGATGTCCATGGCACAGATCTCAGCTCTGGTGCTTGGTGTGGGAGGATTCGGCGCTCTGGTGGCTGCCACCACGTCCAGCGAGTGGAAAGTAACCACGCGAGCATCATCGGTGATAACCGCCACTTGGGTTTACCAGGGGCTGTGGGTGAACTGCGCAGGTAACGCCTTGGGTTCTTTCCACTGCCGACCGCATTTTACCATCTTCAAAGTAGAAGGTAAATACGATACTTTGTTTTGGGTGACAGTGCAGTGAGTGTTACCTTGCCCTTTCGTTGTGCTGAGAGCTGTTTACAGTCTTCTTTTCACTCTTTGTCAATACTGTGTCTGCTTCAAGGGCCAGAGCTCGCCTGGGATGGATGGGTGGGTGTGTGAGGTGGGCTGAGAGAACTGTCATTGACGTTACTGGGGAAGAGAAAGTTAAGAATAATCGGATGGACCACTTGGAAATACATAATGTGGGAAAAAAAAGACTCAGAGAAAAGGGTCATAGCAACTGGTTGTTTCAGAAGCTGATTCCAATTTGTTTTGAGTCCTAGAGGAATCTTAATGGATCAGGTATCTTATGCTGGAAGATCTTTCATTGATTCTCTCTCTCTCTCTCCCTCTTTGTTGTTGTTGCTGTTGTTGTTGTTGTTCTTCTTCTTCCTCCTTCTTCTCCTCCTCCTCCTCCTTTTATCCCTCTTTCTCCCCTTTTAGCAAATCATACTTTATCCTAAATTTCTATAGTCCCTGGGGCCTGGGGCCATCCAGTATATAGATATAGTTGCACAGATATAGATATTTTTCCCTAGAGCAATAGAAGCTTATGATAAGAAAGTTATTATTGAGTAAGGGAAGGAATTCTGTTTTTAGAGGGACTTCTGTCTTTTTTAAAAAATAATGTTTAGTGATAAAATAACAGAGCAAGAAATCTTTTTAAGTAGTTAAGTGAAGGAAAATGCTGTGAATTTCTCTTTGGGTTATTTTGCTTTGTTTCCTGTTTGTTTAATGGGTGGGCATGTTATCATCTTCATGTACCTTTAGAACTCTATTATGAGTGCATGTATAGTAAAAAGAGTGTTAAAAAGAAAAGGGCACTTTCTTATCTCAGAATACCGCCAGAGAAACAACCATTCCTTGCTTTCATGTCATTCTAAGAAGCACTGTGTGCCTCCCCTTTCTGAAAATTTGATGTACTTACAAATCTGGCACCAGCTGTAGGCTTCCCATGTTAAAAATTACTCCTGGTTTTTGGTAGAATATAGATATTTTTCACAATCAAATGGTGAGACTGTACCTTGGCCTCCATAAAGAAAATGGAATCAAATTTTAACTAAGAAGTTACTAAAGCATAATCTTCTCTGGGGCTTCATGTCAAGTGTGCACGTCATTAGTCTTCAGTTAGTGCCAAGGGATAAACAAAGACTACTTAGGTAAAGCCAGGAGCTTTGTAATGACAAGTAACGGAAATGCTTGAGGGTGGCTGCCCTAACCCAGCTGCAAGGAACCTGTCTTTGCCTACAAGTACCCACTGGAGGCATCAAGGCTTTATCTTTCTTCAGCTTCAGCACCAAACTCACTGCCATTCAAAACTACTTCTACCATAGACATTTCCCCCAGCATGGCAAGTTTTCAAAGGAAAAGTGTGACGATGTCGTCATCCTGTGAACCTTTTAGGGCTGTCCTTTCCCCACTACCCACTCTTGGCCCCATCTTACCTAGAACGGCGAGGAAAAGACATGACCCCTGGGTAAGTCCATTGCTTCATTCTCAGCTGAGTTCATCTGTCTAAAAGCCATGACCCTAAATAAACCTCTCCTCCTACAAGTTGCAACTGTCAGGTATTGTGTCTCAGCGATGAGGAAAGTGACTGAGACATGAGGCCACAGGCAGTTTGTGATGAAGATGAAACTGTATTTCTGGAAGAAGGCTGGCGGGTGCTGACTGGAGGAGCGAGTTCCCAAGGAAGAGCATGGGATACAAGCCAGCGCAGAGCTTCAGATTCCGCATCTTTTATTAGTCCTCTAGGAGTGTCAGCCTAGTGCCACCCCTGCCTTATCAGCCATGCTATAAGAATAGGGCTAACAGAATGGCATTTGTTAGAGAGAAGAAGTTGTCTATGGGTTTTTATTTACTTGTAAGGAGAAGCTGTAGCCGTCAAATGCCCTGACTTTAGCTTTCTCGCTGGATGAAATATGAGGTGCACTGGCTGTCCCTGTTAGTGTCATCACTTGCACTGTGGTGGCTGCCTTGATGTCCTGAATCAATTTAAAACATTTATTTTTGATGGTCATTTTGACTTTGAGGAAGTGGTGGGCATTTCCTAGTGCCAGATCTGATGAATAAGTGGGTACGGTCACACTGCAGTGTTGTTTTGTTTTGTTTTGGTTTGGTTTGGTTTTTGGTACCGGGGATCGAACTCACGACCTCACGCTTCCAAAGCAGGCACTTATGCCGCTGAACTAAATCCCCAGCCCTCACTGCAGTGTTTTTACAAATCTGCCTTCCCACTGGGTGGCGCACACAGCAGCAGTCACTATATTTTTAATCACACCTCATAAAGACACTCATGAAAGATGATTTACAGAACTGCTCCAGGGGGGCTGGGGATTTAGCTCAGTGGCATAAGTGCCTGCCTTGCAAGTGCCCAGTCATGAGTTCTATCCCTGGTACCAAAAAAAACCAAAACAAAACAAACAAAAAAAAACAAAAACAAAAACAAAAAAAAACCCAGAACTGCTCCAGAAAGTTATAAGAAAGATGGAATAAGGGCTCAAATTAAGAAATACTTAGTAATTATCATTATTCACAGATGACGTGGTCCTCTATATAAAAGACCCCAAAAACTCCACCAAAAGACTTCTG
This sequence comes from Dolichotis patagonum, assembly GCA_004027295.1. Lineage (NCBI taxonomy): Eukaryota > Metazoa > Chordata > Mammalia > Rodentia > Caviidae > Dolichotis > Dolichotis patagonum. The sequence goes on from PVJX010006786.1 coordinate 19,921, forward strand.
GATTTAATAGCTAAGTTAGGTAGTAGAGTTGTATACAAAGACAATACTCAGAAATGAATAGCATTCCTATACGTAAAAAACTCACTGAGAAATTAGGGAAATAACACCTTTCAAAATAGAATCCAAAAAAATGAAATATCCAGGAATCAGTCTAACAAAGGACGTAAAAGATCTTTGTATTGAAAACTAGAGTACTCTAAAAAAGGAGACCAAAGAGGATATCAGAAAATGGAAAGCTGGCTCTTGTTCTTGGGTGGAAAGACCCAATATAGTGAAAATGGTCAGACTTCCAAAATTGTTATACAGATTTAATGCAATCCCAATTAAATTACCAATAGGGTATCTCAGAGAATTAGAGAAAACAATGCTAAAAATCATTTGGAACCAGAAGAGACCTAGAATAGCAAAAGCAACAAAGGCAAGGTAGGAGCCATCATAATCCCTGAAATTATACTACAGAGCTACCTTGGAAAAAAAAAAAAAACAACCCAGCATGCTACTCAGGGAAAAAATAACAACAACAACAATAATGAAAAGACCTGAGAATCAGTGGAACAGATTAAATGATGTAGAAACAACTCCAAACACACTTAGCCAACTTATCTTTGACAAAGGAGCCAAACACCTTTACTAGAAGAAAGATAACCTCTTTAATAAATGGTGCTGGGAAAACTGGTATCCTACATGCCAAAGATTAAAACTAGACCCACATCTTTCATCATGCACTAAACTAAAATTGAAATGGATCAAAGATCTAAATAGTAAAACAGAAACACTAAATCTGCTGGAAGATAGAATAGGTAGAACTAGGTAGAACTCTTGAAGTACACTGCCTACTAGTGTAGGCAAAGACTTCATGAACAGAACCCCAATCGCACAGGAGCTAACACACAGATCTCATCTTGTTGAAAAGCTTTTGCACAGCAAAAGAAACCACCAACAGTGAAGAGAAAATCCACAGTGAAAAATTTTTATCAAGTGTTCCTCAGACAAAAGACTAATATCTAGAATATATATTGTGAGTGTCATTAATGGCAATGTGACTTTCACTATAGTATATTTTTATTTTTTTTAATTAAAAAATTTTTTTTTGGTACTGGGGATTGAACTCATGACCTCACGCTTGCCAGGCAGAGGCTGTGCCACTGACCTCTATCTCCGGCCCTGTGGTACATTTTTAAAATCTAAACATTCCTTGTATTTGTTATTTACTTCATGTACATGCCTCTGTTTGTCTGCTCAAGTCGCTATAACAAAATACTGTATGTCATGTGGCTTATAAACAATAGAATCTTACTTCTCACACTTCTAGAAACTGGGAAGTCCGAGATCCAGGCTCTGAAGAGTCACTGTCTGACCAGAACATTTCCTCTTTCGAAGGGGGTGGCTTGCAGCTGTGTCCACACAGGGTGGAAGGGCTCAGGGCCTCTCTGGAGCCTCTTTTGTAGCATTCATCATGATCCCCTCTGTAGCTACCACTGCATCCAGCTCCCAGCAGGCACCCAACAAAGACATGGGGGTTGAATAAATGGACAAAGCAATGTTAGCGGAGCGAACTGCCAACTTAATACACACAGTGAGAATCTCGGCTCATGGGAGCAAACTCTACCAAAGGGTTTCTCCCTATAGAAACGGTAGTGAAAATGGAGGAATCATAAGCAATTATTTTTACAGAAAGTCTTAAAAAGCACCATGGTTTAGACTCTTGCTTCATGAAGTATGGGCCACAGTGCTGCATCTCCATCAATGGTGGTGAGCCTATGGCACTCACGTTACTGTTTTGTTTTGTTTAAGACAGAAGATGTTAATATAGGAGTTGTTTCTTGTTAACTGAAACCTCAGTATTCAGGTGTAACTGGCACTTTGCAATAAATAAGTGGGTTTTGGGTTGCAATTTGGACTCTTGGCTCTAGAATGTTCGCCATCACTGATCTACATCCTCAGGGAGCTTGCTAGAAATGCAGAATCACAGCTCTCACCACAGAACTGTTGAATCAGAATCTGCATTTCTATAGCATCTTCATGAGTGTCCTGTGCATGGTAGAAGTTTGGGAAATCTCTATCAAGAGCTTCAGTGTAGGAATCTGATGCACTCAATATTCAGAGTCTTATTCTCTCCACTTGTCGCTATTCTTGTTAGACAGTGACAATATGAGACAACATAGGCCAAGTATCTTACACAGTATGTCACACCAAGAAGGCTCTCTGTAAAGCGTAGCAATGATCCCTAAGAATGTCTCTTTTAATGCCTTAAAATACTCACATCCCAGCTGTAGGAATTACTTGGACCCATTCATTTTTTGCCAACCAGATGTGCAGTAGCTGCTTGCTGAAGCCCCCAGCCTGGGGGAAGCACATCCCTGGTCCTTGGAGCATGTCCTACCTCGTGTGGGTGATGATGCAAAGGAAGCCGTGCTCCTCAGGTTGTACTTTAGGCTTAGGATTTGCTACACTCTGTAAGGCACTCACAGTCAGGTTTTCACTAAAATGTGGGTGTGGTATGTCCCTCAAGGGTCACCACTGCTAGGAATAGTGGGGAAAGACCCCCTTCAGGTTCTATAGGAGGAAACTGGCTCTGTCGGGTCTGGGGTACATTTGCTTGCTGGGCAGGCAAAAAAGGACAGCCATTTGCTTGAATGCTCCTAATACCGAGATCTGACAAAATCTGGTAAACTATTTAATATATGAGTTTGAATCATGGGTCTGCATCATTTAAGTTAACTACGCAAACGAGCAATTTACTTAACAAAGACTCGATCTTCTCATCTGTGAGTGGAGATGATAATTCTTACCTTGGAGGGTGTTGTGAGAGTTAAATGAAAGGACAGCCTACAATACTTTCTAGCACATCACATGCAGCCACCACATGAGTTCCCCTCATGCCATCATTGTCATGATTGTTACGCTGCTACTGGGGATTGAACCCAAGGCTCTTGCACTGAGTTACATCCCCAGGCCTTTTACTGCTTTTTTGAGATGGGGTCTCTTAAGTCGCTAAGTTGCCTAACCTGGGTGTCAATGAACTCATGATCTTGTTGCGTCAGCCTCCTAGAGTGCAGGGGTTATAGACCCAGTTCTGTTGTGTTATTAATGACTACTTTGACCAATTATCTTGAAATTGCTGACTCAGATGATTTCTTAAAAGCATGTGTACTGAGCATTACAGTTCATGAAACATTTTAATATTCTCCCACTGTTACCAGAAGACTGCTGTGCCATGGTATTTGTTTTTATTTTTTAAGTTTATTTTTATGGTACTGGGGATCTAATCCAAGGCCTCAAGAACGCCAGGGAAATGCTGTACTGCTGATCTACATCGCCTACCCCACCCCTACTTATTCTTTTTTTTTTTTCTTTTTTTAATGAGATAGAGTTTGACTAAGTAGGTTGCCCAGGGTGGCCTTGAACTTGCAATCCTCCTGGTCCAGATGCCCAAGTAGATGATAGTATAGTGTGTGCCTTCAGACCTGACCTATAGTCTCATTTCACACACAAAACTAGAGAGGCTCACAAGCTTTGAGAGCTTGGCTCAAGCTGGGCTTTGTGTGTGACTGTATTTATTTTCTGTATGTTCTTCTATAAATCATTCGGGTAAATGTTCTGAATTTGGCACTAGCCCTGAAACCTGTGTTTAATGGCCAGTTTTGCCACTAAATTTTTATGTACCCTGGGACAAGTCACTTCAATTCACTGTTCCCCTTTCTTGTATGAAAGGAGGAGGAAGAGAGGAAGGGGGAAAGATATAATTACATCCTTTGAAATTTAGGAAGAAAGATCAGGAAAAGAATCCTGTTACATGACACAGACACGCATGTGTACCTGGGATTTGTTTTAATCGGGTGGGATAGGACACAGAAATGACTGTCCTGGGGAAATGTCGCACAGAGCGAACCCTGGAAGCAAAAGGCTGGCCTGGTGTAGGTCCCCCTGGGAAGCCTCAGGGTTGGTCTAGACAAAGAGGGAAGAGAGAGTTGTGTGAGCGCCTGTTTTAGGAAGGAGGTTGTGTGTGTTTTGGGAAAGAAACGTGCAAGGCAGGGCAAACAGGCTAAGTAAGTTTGGGACTGGCTTCGGGCCTGCAGGGAACAATGTCCACAGTTGGCTCTTGGGTGCAGAGTTGTCCCAAGTCACCTCAACTCCCAGTCCTGGGACCATTAGGACAGGGCCACACCTGCTTGAGATGGGAGAGTTGTGGGTCCAACTTTGGAATCTTGGCTTTGTGTGTGAACAGTGTGTCTCTTGGCATCCCACGTTGGCTCTAAAAGTCAGTAAGTTCAGGGGTGGTCAACAGTGTCCCCCCACTGGCCAGGCACCAGATGCTGCAGCATAAAGAACCCGGACAGTGAGAAAGCCCAGTGAATGCGCTTTGGACTCTGGGCCCTTGGTCTCACTGGTGCAGGAATCAGCCAGGAAAGCGTTCTACGGTTCCCCTCTCCTTGAGGGCTCCACATACCTATCTGAATGTCACTGTTCTCTCCTGGTGAATATTTTGTGTAGAAAAGGTTCCAGGTTAACTTTCATGAGATTCATTGAACTTGAGATAAATGGCTGGGTTTAGTAGGCAGCTGGTCTACCATTAAGCTTTTGCTAGATTTTTGTATGTATTATAGGAAAAAATGGTAGACAGCTGGCAAGTTGTTATGATGCTACGTTACACCTATAAAAGGAACGCTATAAATACTTAATTTGTTATTCATTAATGAGTCACATCATCAAAATGGTCGCTAGACGCCTGGCACAGAGTAGAGGCTCTGGGATCTCAGTAAAGAATGGGACATAGGTCTCTCCTCAGGGTGTGCAGTGTGGCCCAGCCAACTGTTAGTCCAAATGTTAATCTGACCGTTAAATTCAGGCGACAGGCAGTCTGCCCAGAAGAGCTGATGCCTAAATTGTCTTGAAAGACGGGCAAAGTTGGCCAAGGAGAAAGGGAAGGAGGGTACTTCAGGCTAAGAGACTCATCCAGCTCTACAACTTATTAACCGCAAGACTTTGGAAAGAATGCTGAACATTTGAGCTCCTCCATCTGCAAAATGGGAGTATTATCTACTTCCAAGGGGGCAGCGTGGCTAAAGGTGTGAATTTCTATACAGCATTTGCAGCAAAGGCTTAGAAGCTGGAGGGAGTCACATGCATCTGGCAAGAGAAAGTAATCAAAATGGCTGGAGCAGAAGACATGTGCACGAGAGAGGCTGAAGGCAGAAATTAGGGGGCATTTGCCAGGGACCTTGGAGCTGTGCAGAGGGCTTCGGACTTCACCTGGAAGAATCTGGTAAGTCCCTGAATCGTATTGACAGGAGAACACCTGGCTGGGTTTGCACTGCACAGAGATCCCACAGTGCTTTATTTCAGGATCTGGACCACACAGAAGTTGGAACCAAGAGGAAGCGATTTCATAGTAGAAGTGATGTGTTAGTGACTCAAGAGGGATGAGCAGGCAGAAGATGGCCCCAAGGGTTTCTGATGGGAGACTTGCTGGGCAGTGAAGACAGAAAGCTAGGTGCAAAGCCAGTCCCAACCTAGGTTCCAGGCCCTTGATCTTAGCTACTATTTCCCAACACTCACTAAGGTATTGAACACTCAGATTCTCAATTTATATTTGGCTTTGTACAGAGTGAGAGAGGAGAATATGACTGAACTTTTAAAAAAAAATGCTCTTTTGATATTTGCTACAACCTAACAGGAAGATGTGGCAGCTGTAAGGACGTTAGTCCTTATGGCAATCTCAGGTGCCATTAACAAGGACAAGAAAGCAAAATTGGGAGAGTAATGCCATCTATACTTTGTCATCAAACTGCATTGTTATAGCCTTGTACACACAGTTCTGCCTCAGCCTCCCAAGTGCTGGGATTACAGGCATGTACCATCGTTGTCCAGTTTGCACATTCTACTTTAAGGAGGCACACAGAAGCCATATTCATCAGGTCTAGAGGAAGATGACCAGAAAGATAAGAAAGGCCTTGAAATAACTTTACTTGGTCATTTGTTTCACTTGGAAAAAAGGGAAAACATTTGTGGTAGGGGAGCAGGATCTTTGGGTAGACATCCGAAGAGAGTTGGATTTAGGATTGTGCTAGAAAAAAAAATGACTACCAGAATTTCCCACAGTGGAAAAGCCAGTCTCAAAAGTACTGGCTAGGAGTATTCAGGGGAGACATGGGACCATCTGCTAGATGGTTTGTGGGACCAATTCCTGCATCAGCCAGAAGACAGAATAGGAAATTACTCAAGTCACTTCCAGTGTGAAACAGCTGAGCTTCTGTGGACACGCAGAAAGAAAGGGAAATCTTAGAACATATGAACTCTTGACTTGCAAAACAACTTCTGTATTTTTCAGCACCCGGGAACACAGCAACAAAAAGAACCTCACCCTTGCCTTGGAGACATTCACAGCCCAGAAGGAAAGAGGAATTAAAATAATAAGTGTTGTAATGTAGATGTTATATTAAGGTTGTTTTATTTAAACCTAGATGTTAATATATGCTAGAATTAATATAAAATAATAGTTCCCTATGTCCAATCGACATTTTGAAGGATCCTATGCAAACCCACAGGATGTGCCATTGAAACTTCACTGGACACTCAATGACTACTTTCAAATCCAGGCACAGAGCCAAGTGATGGGGGTGGGGACACAGGAAGATAAATTCTGCTTCTATTTTTTTTCTTTTATTTTTATTTATTTATTTATTTA
>PVJX010006786.1:26708-75361 GCA_004027295.1 Dolichotis patagonum
AAAAGGGGGTAATACAGAGCAGATCAGAAGAGGACAACATAGGCAACACAGTACTTTACATTAAGTCAACTGGACATCAACATTATCTAACACCATATCTCTAACTCTGCTATAGTTGAGCATAGTTTCAATTACAATAATATCAAACATAACACAATAGTATAAAGCCATGCATTTAGTGAAAGAATTCCAGGGCTTTATTTTTATTTTTAAAGAGAGTAAAATTAAACAGAATGAAACAGGTCATAAGATAACAATGTAACAGACACAGATTTCAAAGCAAGACAACCAGAGATCTTCACTGTCTATCATATTGTCTCTTGTTTTCTTCCAAATAGTCGTCTATATCTTCACACACAATGAATTCATACCAAACAAAATAGTATTAAACTGATCAGAACAGAATGATGAAGGCATTTTAGGTCTTTAAGACCAGACAATAAGGAAGTCAACAATGGCTACCATAATGTCTCTCATTTTCTTCAAAATAGCTGTCCATACCTTCACATATGTTGAAGTTAAACAAAACAAAACAGACTAAATCACTCTGAACAAAGAATAATAGTATTGCTGGACTTCACATCATGACGCTACAGAATCAGCACTGGGTACCTTAGTGTCTCTTTTTCTTCAAAGTAACTTTTCATTTCATCATGCATTATATTATTGATTCTCATAAACTTTTTAGAAGTTGTACGCATGCATGAGTCTCTACATGTATACCTATCCTTTCTGTAGTAGAGGAAAAAACAAAGCAAACCAAGACAAAACAAAACAAATTTCTAGAAAAACACAAAGCACAAAAGACATATAAAGAACAATAGCAAAGAGCCCAGAACACTGGCAATATAGGCCTTCAAAACAAGGTGGTAGGAGCATAACTGGGGTTGTTATTTTACATAATGATCTTCAAGAGTTCCTCAGATCACTAAATAATAATATGCACAATTGTTCCAGTCCTATGAATGTTAACTATTTTGTTCCAAGAACTTATAGAGTTTGTAGCACAATCATCTTAGCTATCCTAAGTGTGTTAATATAATTTTAGACGTTTTTTCTTTTCCCTTCCTTTTTCTTTTTTCCTCATTTTCCCTGAGATATTATTTTTTTCCCCTTTAAGCAGATTCTTACCCTTTCACTGTAATTATTGAGCTTTTTGTATCTTACATACTGTCACCATTTCTTACACTAGGGAAATCCTGCTTTTAAACAAATCCTTTTTGGGCCAACATTTTTTGGTTATGTATGCACCAAATATAGTCCATGCATGAAAACCAGAATAGCCATCCTTGAAGAGATTGATTTTCTCCAGAACACAAAGCGTGGACTTTTGGAGAGGTGGCCAGGGGGACACGGAGTACTAAGTTTTCTTTATCTCATTTACTTCACAAGACCAGAGTGGGTCCTGTCTGGGGACCTCCATCTGCCCTGTAGGCTCACACGAACATTCCCACTGAGCCGACTCAGCTGCAGTACTTGAGATGCTTCCTCCTTGCTATGCCCTGGCTCTGTGTTCTCAGGCCCTTACCTCAGTCTTCCAGTTCCTGAAGGCCAGCTGGTCCCTACCCTCTTGGACCTCAGATCTCTCTGTTTGGCTAGCTAATGCCCATCTCATGACTATTCTATGTCCTAATTCCAGTCTGACGGGTCACCCAATCCTGTCCCAGCACCCCCTCTGAATTCTGTGCCCCAGATTCACATGACCTACCTGATAGCCACCCATTTCCTTTGCTTCCTTGTTTCCCTCTTGCACCAGAACATTCTTTCAGTCACCGGATGCCTCACAAGAACTATCAAAACATGTCTCCACACTGTGGGAATGTTTCATTTGTTTTAGTTGAAAAATACCTGCTTCTCTCATGGGTCCCTCTATCTTGGACTCAGCTCTGGACACCAGTGCCAGCTGTTCTGGGCAGGTGCTGTGCCTGAGAAAGACGGCACCCTCACCAGTGGTTGTCCTGTTCCAGCTTCAGTGTCAAAACTGACTGCAGGTGGCCAATCGGTTCTCAGGGGTTACACTGGACTTCTACCTTGTCACCCTCTTTTTGCCCTGCCTCTGCTTCCAGTGCCTCCAGTGATCCTTATGGGAGTGATGAGGGGAGGTCAGTCCTCACTCAAGTGGTAAGCTATCCGTATTTTGCTACCACGTTTTGTTCCAGTTCTATCTAGAATTAGAAAACCAATTCACTATTAGGTCCATATTATGTAGTCACACACACATACACATAGACAATGCAGGGTCTGCTAGTAACTACAAAATCTCACCGTGCAGATACTTCTGCATGCAGATATACATAGCTGGCCTATGCTTATCATACAGCTGGCACAAACACATCACATATGCACATTCTTTACCATATGGGCTAAACACACACATCCACTTATGTGCACGCATGTACCACTCACCATACAGACAGCTCATGTATCACACAGGAAAATCACCGAGGTTTCTTTAGCTCATAGTTTTGGAGGCTAAAGATATGAACACAGGCAGCCCCATGTGCTCACCTCTGGTAAGGACCTTCTGGCTGCCTTTGCAGTGCAGCAGAGCAAGGGGAACAAACGTGCTGCATTCAGAAGAGGTCACGTGGTGGGTCCGGAAGCAAGAGACCTGGATAAGAAGCAGACTGGCTCTTTTTATAACAACCCATTCTCTTGGGAAATAACTCACTCCTTTGAGACCCAGCGCAGTGCAGCCGCAGTGGAAACCATGGTTCCACCAAAAGGACCTTTGGGAGACACACTCAAGCTGTATCCAAATCAGAGCACTTTCCTCTAAGCCATTATTGAATCTGCTTGAGTGCTTGCCATTCCACATCTCACCTTCTTGTCCAAAAGATACTGTGAAGCAGCCTAAGAAACATAGCAAAAGAGGAAATACCCTATATACATTGCTTGCTCCAAAGGACTCATGTTGATTCTCAGTGGGAGCCCTCTCCTTTCCTAAGAGCTCAAATGCCATGTCTCTAATCATGTATTCTAGAATTTGTCTACCAAGCTCACCACTGGCAATTTCTGAAATGTACCCTTTTGAAATTTAGGACATTTTCTTGACTCTTAGTTTTCTCTCTGAGCTCATTTTCCTTCATTCTGTGGTCACAAATGGTCCTTTCACTCATATACTAACACCGTGAAAATCTCATTCTTGTGTTCCTTTTGGGCAGCAGAAAACAGCCCTGAATTTGAAAAGTACCAATGAGAAATAAGGATGTGATTCCCAAATAGAAGAGAGGAGCTCCAGTTATTCTGATTATTTGAATAGATTCACTCTGATGACTTTCCATCCTCTGAGTGACTCTGGGCTGAGCCCCTCTCTTGGTAATTAGTGACCTCCAGACATGGATGTGGTGGTTGGTCTTGTTCATAAATCATTCAGTCATGCATGACCACAGTCAGCAGAAAAAGAACTCTCCAGCTCCTCATCTGCTGGATTTGGAAGAGTGGCCGGGCTGCATAGACATTTCTATGAGGGCTCAAGTTGCTGAATATGATGAGCAACTTGGTAAAAGTGCAAGGTAAACATAAAGCTTGACTCGCTGTAAGCAGACCGAATTAGGAGCCGTAGCTGTCTTGAGATAGCTGGGTTATCTCTGTTACAAAACGTAGCTGAGGATGATTGGTTTGGAAATAGTTGTTCTTTCACGTGTCTTTTTAACTCAGATGGTTGAAATGAGAAGTGGAAATCATTTTCTAGCAATTAGTTATATCCTCTCTGAACTTCCTTCCTGTCAGTATTTTTTTTATTCACCTCTCTGGCTACACGTACTCCCAACTCAGCTGTCTCCTTTAGCTTCTTACAAACTTATAATTAACTTCTAATATTAACTTAAATTTACAGATCTTCTCTTGATTCACAAACCTGGATCCTTCCCTTAATCAATGTGCAATTTTCCCCTCCTTTTAACCTCTCTTGTAGCTGATTCTTTTGTTTAATTTTTCCTCTTGTGCAAGTTATATCCAGTACTATACCAGCCTCAGGAAACAATATTGTTCTCTTTATATTTATTTCAAATTCAGATGGAATCTAGACAGTAACTTTAGACTTTTCCATATTCCCTCCCTAAACATTTCCAAGCTCCCCCGGCCTTACTTGAAATGTTCTCATCTCCCACCTGCTCCTCACTGTCCATACCACAGGGAGGATTCAGACTCTTCTCTGCAAGATTATGGATTGGCTCTTGTTCCTCCAACAGCCCCACCACCTGCCTCTCCAACTCAATCAGCCTTCCTCTGAATAAGCGCTCAGAAAGAGCAAAAACTGTGTGTGCTTTGCAAACTCAGCAACTAAAAGACACATTCTTCTTCTGGCAACATGTGCATATAAACTCTTTCCTCTCCCTCTTCCTCTCTGTTATCTTTCTTCCTATGGTTTTTTCTTTTCCTTTTTTTTTGGTACTGGGGATAGAGCTCATGACCTCACACTTACCAGGCAAGCTCTCGAGCCGCTGAGCTAAATCCCTGGCCCTCTCTCTTCCTATGTTAACTATAGATAGACTTTTCCCAAGCATCCCAAGAGGGATAACAGACTCGATTCATCACGCACTGCCAGGATGTCCAGGTTGTGACTCATTAGTGTGGGCTCTGTTGCGTGGACAGGAACTGGACACTCTTGTGGCACTTTCAAGAAGGCTCAGTGCCGTCACTGGATCACCCAATATGGGTAGAGACTCCCCTTTCCCAGGATCCTTACCCCTGACTGCACGGCGGGGAGGAAAGTGCTGTCCTTCCTGCCCTCTGGCCTCAGCATGGATGTTCAGTAGTTTCCTGGATTTCTTCTGCGCTAAGCCTCTGCTGGTTCTCGTCTCCCCGAGGCCTGTAGTAGCTTTTCTTCCTCCTAGCACATCTGCTCCCCTCCTGCCAGTTCACATAACCTTTTGTGACTCTCTTATGGTATTCGTTACCCTCCAGCTTGTTTTATGGTTTTGAACAGTGTTGTGTTGGTAAACGCTTAACAACCAATGCTTTAAACATGTGTGTATAGATACAGAGACACAGTTACATGCACATATGGTCATGTGTCATATGTTTTGGCCAACAGCACAATTTCTTGTGTCATTCAATTTCTTGTTATTTGCACTGTAATGGCTATAGACACGACACCTTTTAAGGTTTGATCTGCATTTTTAACATTTTCTCTATCTCTTAAATCTATGTGAAAAAGGGGAAAGAATGAAATCTTGACATGTAGCGTTTGCCAGTTTCTGAGGTGCAAATACTGCTGTTATTGTAAGCTGAAGTCACCAACACGATGTCACAGAATGCCAAGTGGGGAAGATACGTGGAGCAGAGAATCTTATCAAATATAATAGACCTAAAAACCTTAAGAGCACAGATAACAATTTAAAAAGTGGTGATTTTTGATACCAATTACTTTTGTTTTCAATGTGATTTAATTGTAAGTTTACAGACTTCACTTCATTAAGTGACTGTTTAAAAACTGGCATGCAAAATTTCTGAAAATTTAGCAATTGGGTCCCCTGAGCTGGTATGGGCTGGGGCAAGCAGGTTGCAACCCATCACTGGTTTTTGGGTGAATATATGGGTAAATATACTGTATCATCCCTGTCCAGGAAGACAGACTCCAGCCTCTGGTTGGCTATTTTCCCCACACTATCTATCATATCAGATAAGTTATGGCAGTGTGGAACCCAGGCAGTGTGTGAGACAGAAAGTTTTTCCTCCTTCAGAGCCACGTGGCATTGCACTTTGCCACTGTATGAGATCGACATTCATACCACTTTGTGTCACACGATCCCACATATATTAGTTTCACTTTTTCATATGGAACTCAGTCTTACTCAGGAATGATAGAATATAATTAGACCTCTCTACTTGTTTGCTTTTTGTGTGGTGGACAGCTGACCTTTGTCAAGTCCCAATTTACCTCACTTACTGATCTCTAGAATAGCTCCATATCCAAAACTCCACTAGTTTTATTTTTTATATTTGGGATGAGTCAGTTCCCTTCATGTGTTTTCTCAGATTCCTCTTTTAAAACTGAGCTCAAGTGCTGTTCTGGAGTTTGTGTTTTATCCAATTTTCTTTATAAAATCAACAAGTAGTGCAGTATCAGCAAACAAAGCATGAAAGCTGCTCAATAAGTGGATGGATGGATGGGTGGGTGGGTGGATAAATGAGATGCTAGATGAGAGAAATGAGCAGATAGACAAATGGATGCATGGTTGGGTGGGTGGATACGTAGTTGAGTGGACGGATGGAACGCATTAAAGAGAAATCGGAAATCACTGTGAAGCAAAGTAGTTTCCTTTCTTTGGTTTGCAGCACTGAGGCTACCATTTCTTTTACCCAGTTTAAGAGAACAGTCGCCCATTCATTCTCTCATTCATTCATTCAGCTGATATTTATCAAGCCTTCCCCTCTCTCTACTATTCATTGTTCTAGGCACCGGAGACACAGAAAACAAGACAAAGTCCTTTCCTCATGGAGCTTAGTTCTAGTGTGAGTAGGTGGGGAGGAGCAAACAGAGGAGAACAGCCCTTAAATGTCACCATATATGTACTTTTTGTTTGTCTTTGGTTTTGTTTTTTTGTTTTTTTGGTACTGGGGATTGAACCCTGTGCTTACCAGGCAGGTGTTTACACCACTGAGCTAAATCCCAAGCCCCTAACGTCACCATATATGTAACTGTCATCCTCTCTGAATGTTTATCAGCTTCCCCTCCCTTAACCTTGTCAGTAACAGTCCATCATGGCATTGTTGTTGTTTTACTGTCTTTAAGAACTACAGTTTGATAAACAAGGAGCCAAGATTAGGGCATGAATGGGTTAAATGGAAAAATTTCCAATGCGTTTCAGAACAATATGCATGTTTGGGTCCTACTTGTTAATTAGTTTTTGCTAAAGAGACTTCCTTATGAAGCTACAAAATTCTATAGAGTGCTCGAAGAAAAGTTATATCCTCTAAGGGATAGAACAGCCTACTGGTTAGTGGCCACAGAATTGTCTGCCCAGCACTCCTACCCTACCCAGTGGCACCATGTGGCTTCTTGAGCCTTTTTCCCACAGAGCATTCAGTATCTCCTTACAGATGTCAGGAATCGTTCATGGCTTATTTCTTTTTGAAGCTTTTGGTTGGATTAAGGCACTAATATAAGTTGAATTAAAATTGTCCAATGGCAACTTTTTCTATAAAAAATAAACCGAATTCTAAATTCCCAGGGGACAAAAACAGTGGCTTATATTTGTCTCTGTACTGTGCAATACTTGCCTAGTCCAGCGCATGGTAAAAATAAGAGCTCTGTAAGTTCATTTGTTGGATGAATGAATTTCTTTATTCATGAATAAATTCCTTATTCATGAATAAACTTATTTATTCACTCATTACATTTTTTTCCTTTCCATGCATTTTATCTACCATTTTCTTTATTCTTTGGCCTCAGTAATACTTTTCATATCATTTTCAATAAGAGAGTTGAATACATGCATAGTGACTTGAATTGAAAAGAGAAATGGAAACGGACAGAAAATCTTAAACAAATTGGACCACAAATCCTCCAGTGAGTTGCAAATTAATCCATTGAAATGTTCCAGATGTTTTGGATGAGAGAATTCTATCCCAGACAGGTGACACCCCCTTCCTAACCTGGATCTGGCTGAAGGAAGGTTCTTCTAATCCGAAACATCCTGTGATTCTAATTTAATTGCAAAGCACATGTTGTGCAAGCTAAGTTAGATTTCAGGGTGACTTAGAAGAAAGTCCCCAGTTTGATCATAAAAATGGGTGCCAATAATACAATAAAACCCACTGCATCAAGTCAGAGGCAGGTACAAACAAGTTGCAGGAAGCTTTTATTTAGTGTGATGTCAGGAGAGATACAATTGTGCATCATTCAGGGTTAAATTTTAGTTTCATATCTTTTAAATATAAAGCTATGCTTTCTATCTGCACATACAGTAGTCTATCTTGCCACCTTTGCTATCCTTCCTTGTTTTTCCATGCAAGTTATTTTTATGGTAGGTTCTGCTAATGCTACTTTCTCACCTTTTATATCTATCTTGCAAATACTTTCCTTCCTGTCCTTTTCTATCTTTCCCTACTTTCCCCTAAGGAATTCCAAGAACATCAGTTCAAGAGAATTGGAATGTTCAGCCATCCATTCATGTAATAAATCCTTTGAGGCATCTCCTGTGTAAGGCATTCGCTTGGTTTTAAGGGAAGTTTAAAAAAAACTGAAGTTATTTCTTCAGTTTTTCAATAAAGATTCAAATGGGAAGGCAGGATTGAAGCAGAAGGGGAAGCAGGAGAAAGACGGGACCTGTGGTATAGATCTGCAAGACCAGTGGGAGCCCAACCAGGCCACAAATAGAGTGGAACCCCCAACCAAACTCATCACATTCCCCTACAAAGCCACTTTATCCTTCAGCTGTCCCTGATTTACCATGTCCCATGACCACCTCTCTTGTCTTACAATGGAATCTACAGAATCCTACTTTGTGCCCTTTCTGCTACTTTACACTATGCCTCACATTGTTAGTATAACAGTTTTCCTTACCAAGTCACAGCTTGTGAAGCCCAGAGTTCTCACAGAGATTTGAATTATTCAGGATAAGAAAAAAGCACTTTGCGGTAGAATGGTAACTTCCTAAACCCATATCCTTAACAGTGCATCCTGGCATTTCACATCGTCTATAACAAGGACAGAAGACATTCACCCATGCCTGGGATACTTGAGCTCAGAAAGCAGCAAGGGATTTGGATGGAGATAACTTGGAGAGATACGAATAAAATGTGAAGTCGGGAGAGACACGGATGGGGAAAAGAAAATGTTTTCAGTTTTTCATCCTATGTGGAATCCTTTTATCCTCTGGGACTGAGTACTCTGTCTTTCCTTGGGCTATTTTGCAACTGCTAAGGTCAGGTCACTTGTAGAAAGCTGATAGTTTGTCACTGACTCCTACTTCTAGTGTTGAAAATGATCATTGTTCCTAGCAATGTGAAAGAATTTTGTCACACAGACTTTATAAACCAGTTACAATATCATTCTGGTTCCTTCATGACCTAATGAGAATTAATGATAAGTAATTTATGAATGAATGGTGATCATTCTATATTTGTAGTCATGAGAATGACAGTCATGATTTTACCTTTTTGGAAATTGTCTTTTTGATATTGTCCTGATGTACTACTTCTATACTATGTTCTCCATAGCCACTTTCACTTATGTTGTTCTTCAAATTATACAGAAATGTATTTGCCATCATAAAAACCAAAACTGATTTTGTTTGGTCACTCTCTAAGTTTTTTTCAGAAGAAAAAGTCACTTTCATAAAGGCAAAGCTTAGATACCAAAGGAAACCCAGAGACACAGAACAGTGTGTTGAGGGCACCCGTGGCCTGACATGGGTCACCCACACATACTCCTTTGCAAAGGTAGCTGGGAGCCTCTCCAAAGAAGACAAGAAACACCAGGGTCTGGGATTGCTTGGCAGCAGAGCCGCCTTTTAGACCACACTAAATAAGGTTTGATGAACTAAGTAGTCAGAAAAGAAGGCAAAAAAGAAACAGTCGTCAATCTCCACCTTATTCTCAATAACAGTTGAAGGCAGATACAGAAAACAGGGAAGTGGATCTTTTGCAAATGTGAAAGGGACCAAGAGACGAAAGGAGAAGAGAAAGGGATGCAAAAAGCATTAAGATGTGTTATGTACCTGTACTAACTCCCCACGGTGAATTTAATCATTATGTACCACAAATGTAAAAATTAAAAAAGAACAAAACTACACTAAAAGAAGAAAGAGGAAGGACCTTTAAGAGGCATGAAGACTCTGCTCTCGTGCATGACTGATGCCATTACTGCTGCAGCAGTGGTTTTGTTATTGCAGGCGTGGGTTCCTCATGAAAGGCTATTTGTCTCCCTCCTCTCTGCCATGAAATCGGAGGGTGTAAACTGCCTGGAAAACATTGAGGCCTTCAGAGCCTTGACGTGTGGCTAGTTGATTCTTTTAGAACATGCTAAATCCAAATGCTTTAGGCAGGAAGAGCCCTTTCACTCTGTAGCAGCCTTAAGGTTTCCCTCAATTCTTTTCCCCATTTCAATTTCCACCCTTGACTACTAAGTCTATCTTTAACCACTGTTGAAGCCATTTACACAGCTTTAATGGTGCAGCATTACTCACAGCACTCAGCCAGAACTGAAGTAGACTCAAACTCTGTCCCCAGTATAAACAATAATCCTTCTTTGGCAGTGACTCAGACAAACTACAGGGCAAGGATTTGTCCTGCAAAGCCTTCTATTTTTGGTAATACACAGCCAGGGCTGTCTTTTGTTTGTGCTATTTGTGTGTTTACCCTAAACATACGCAGTTGCCTGGAGTAATGTGATCACATTTTTCATTCTGCGGTCACATTCTCAAGAGTATCTGAATAATAAATCTATCCCTTAAACAGGAATGTTGGTCCCTTTCGGGGTGGCATCTGATCCAACACTTACCTTATAAATGGCAAACATGACAGTCCAAAGAGAGACCTGCCGTTTATAATCATAGACGTTATTCACAGTGGTGCGCACCTCATGGCCGGCACAGGGCGAAGCACTGCACAACGCCGTGTTCTTAAACTCTCATCAGAGGTGTTGGAATGAGTATCCTGATTTTAGAAATGAAATGACAAAATGCTTAGGATTAAAGGTTAATTTGTCGATATGTTTAATAAAAATCTAACTCTAGAGTACTTGCTCTAAATCTCCTTTAAATCTTTAATTATGGTTCCACAGAAATCTTCATTGACCAACTGGCAGGGCACAGTTATGCAAGCAGTAGAGAGGAAAGACACACCATTCCCAGACCTGACAAGTTCATACTCTGTGCTCCTCTCACATCTCAGATAAGTCCTTCTTGCTGTTGATTATGATCAAAGTCAACTTTCTGCACCTATTGTGATGATCACATGACTTTTCATTTTATCGGTATTATGTAATTATCTACCCATTTTCCAGGATTAAACTAACCTTGCCTTCTTGAGGTAAATACCATTTAATTATAGTTATTTTTATTTATCTATTTTTAGAATTGTGGTAAAATCTCTATAACATAAAATTTGCCATTTTTGACCATTTTGCTAGTATTTCATTGAGGATTTTAATGTCCCCTGAATGTACACATTCTATAGTTTCCTTTCCCTGTGATGTCTGGCACAGGGCAATAGTAACCTCACAAAGTGGGAAATGTTTCTTCTCTTTTGTCTTCTTGGAAAAATGTCCAATGTGTAGGAGGGAGATTTATATCAAGGTAATGATCAAACTTTGGAGTTTGAACCAGAGGAAACTAAACATTAAATAATTTACAAATTCACAATGGGTAAAGAATATGACTTAAATAGGAGCCCTCTTAAGAAAATACAGGAGAGGTGCTAAAATCATATAATTTAGAAGGCAAATGAAAATATATTTTTAATAGACAAAAAAGGGAATAGTATTTGATTACTATCTTGAAAATATAAGCCTAACATAGATGTAGGCATTTGGGAAAAGCATTTGTTTATAAAAGTGGTAATGGAAATGGTACACAAAAGTAGAGAATAATCATTTAATGAAACCGGATGTTGTGATCTTACAGTCTTCAATAATTGTCAACACATGGCTAATTTTTTCTTCTATACTTACTTTACTTTTATCTCTTACTCCCATCCCTATTGTATTATTTGGAAGCAAATCTCAGATATCAGAATTACCTTCCACTCAAATATTTTGGCAGATATCTTTAAAATACAAGGACTTTTCAAAGTATAGCCCTATAAGCATTATTGCATCCCAAAATATTAGGTTTTCCATACCACCATTAAATTCTAAGGTTCCTCTGTAATCTCAAATAACTTGTTCAACTCAAGACACAAACTAAGCCTTCTACATTGTGTTTTCTTGATGTGTCCTTAAATCTCTTTTATTATAGATTGCCCCTCCTTTTTCTGTTTTTCTTCTTGGAGAACAATAATTTTATAAGCTGATTAACTATTGCACATTCTGTTTTTTGTTGACTACAACTCTGTGGAGGTATGTATTAGCCAGGGTTGTTCAGAGAGCCAGAACCACTAGGACTGTAGGTAGACACAAGGTGTGCTCAAAATAGACAGTAAATGTTTAAATTTTTAAAATTTATTATAGTAAAAAAAAACAGGGCAGGATTAACAGCAATGTATCTTTTACTATAATATTTTTTTAATTTAAGCTCTGTCTGTATTTTAATAACAGCTCCTAGACAGATGAGAGATAAGAAGTTGGCTCATGTGATTATGGAGAATGATAAATCCCAAGATTTGGAGCCAGCAAGCTGGGACCCAAGAAATCCAATGGTGTAGGTCCAGTCCAAACTTGCAAGCCTGGGGGCCAGAAGAGCTGATGGGGTTGTTCCAGTCCAGCAGGCTTGAGATACAGGGAAACCCGTTGTTGAAGTTTAATTGTGAAGGCAGGAAAAAAGTCAATTTTCCAGTTCAAAGGGTATCAGGCAGGAGGAATTTCTCTTCTACAACAATCAACTTCTTAGTTCCATTCAGCCCTTCCACTGATGGATGAGGCTCACCCACCCCACAGAGGGTCATCTGCTTTACTCAGTGTTAATCCAGAAACATCAAGTATTTAAAAGCCCATGGCCCAGCCAAACAGAGACCTCAGACCACTGCAGGGTGTCTCTACTACCCACGAGCTGGTAGTTTGATCCAGATGTTTCCTTGGACAGATTCAGGGTTGCGTTGTTTTTCTGGGAATACTCTGCAAGTGTGACACTTCTTACAGCATCATAGCAGGAGGTTTATAAAGCCTGCTTGTCTTTTCTGCCATGTTAAGAGTCATTGGTGGGTTGCGGTAACCCCACTTAGTTCATTCATTATACAATTCTCTATCAAAGTTTCACGTAGTCCTTTAACAGCCACCAAGAGCCATTCATCCACCTTGATCCATTATTTCATTAGATGTTGTGAGATAGTGATATTCGAATTCCATTATGCAGCCTCATTTATTAGCTGGAGATTGTACCTTTCTTCTATGAGAAGAATTTAACTTCATTCACTGTTCAGTGAGCCTTCCGTAACAACTTCAGTATGGTTCTGTAGAAGGTAGGCAAAATGATCACTTCACTCATTCTCCAGTCTCCAGAATAATGAGGTGGATTCTTAGCTTCCTTCAAAAGGATGTGTGTGTGTGTGTGTGTGTGTGTGTGTGTGTGAATTGCTGGAAATCTCAGAGCTCATAGATGTTTAGTTCATTCCATGTTTCCATCTTTGCTGTTATTATTCTCTCAGGGGCTGGAATCACCATATCCCTGGTCAACAGGCTCTACAGCTTGATCCCTAAGATATTTTCCCTCTTGATCTCATTGTCTCTGATAGCTTCCTTGGATACCTTGCTCCTCTGACGAGGTGTTCCAGACTCATGCCCAATCTTGAAGCAGCCATTTCTCCAAGGAAGTTTTTTCCTTTTAGTGAAAATTTTTATTTCCAAATCACAGTATAGAAGTCCGGTCATGGGGGAACATGTCTGTAATGCCAACTACTCAGGAGGCTGAGGCAGAAGGATTACAAGTTACAGGCCAGCTTGGAAGACTTAGCAAGACCTTGTCTCAAATGAGAAATAAAAGACTGAAGACATACCTCAGTGACAGAGTGCTTGCCCAGCCCTGCATGCACAAGGCCCTGGTTTCAAGTTCCATTAATGCAAACAAAAGAAAAAGGAAAAAAAAAGCAAGCATAGTATGTATGCTAAAAGTATTCACTATTATGGGTTAGTCAGGGTATGCAGGCCTTTCGATGCTAAAAAGATACACATTCTTTAACCCAAAATGTGTCATGTGTTCCTACTAATATTTCCAATTCAAATTTGGTGTATAAAGTTTTTATTTAACTTCTTTGATGTGATATTTCTGTCTCTTCCTTGTATTGAAAATATTGACTTCTAATGAAAAACAATTTTTACTACATTTACTAATGTGTACAATAATCATATGCAATAAATATATGATCGTGTATAACTAAAGTATACTCTACTCTCAGAAAATGTCATAAGATAGGGAGGCAAATCATGCTAAACAGATAGTTACTGAAAACCACTTCAGATTTCTTTGCAGCTTGAAAATTTTGTTTCCTTTTCTTTTTCTTTTTTCTTTTCTATTTTTTACCTTGACTCTGGCATCTACCCCACTAGGACTGTCCACTCCCATTATGTGGTTTAAAAATAGAAGCAAAAAGTCCAGATTGAGCTGACACCAGCGTTTCAGCCACCTTTGCCTCGCAGAGGCTGTGACCTGTGTGCTGGAGACAACAGTTTATTAACTCAGATTTCTGCTAACTCAGGGAGGATATGGACGTAGTTGTATTACAATACTGACTTTAATTTAACCATCTCTGTTTAATAGGAGTTTCACCTTTGCTAGCTATCAATTATTTGGCCCACTGAGACTTAATTTCACTCACAAAGTGTTGGTTTTAGGAGGTAAGTGCGAAGTCCTAGAGTCACAAGAGGTGAGGCTTAAACTGGACCTTCGAGGTCAATCGTTTAATCACCTAGGTCTGCAGAAGAGGAAATGAAAGACCAGCTGTCTAGTGACCTGCCTTTGTGTCCCTGAAACTCTGCCCGGCTCCTTTGCTCTTTTTGTGTCAACACCGCAGGGGACTGTCACCTTTGCAATGAGTGGCAGAGGCTCATTCTGAAAATTTAACCATAGGACTCAACATATTCAAAAACCTTTATGAGATATTTAGTAGCTGGCTCTGAGTATATAGCTGGCCTTGCCTACTTTATTCATACTCGTTCAGGTAACACTGAGCAGGGCACATAATCAGCACAAAGCCAACACTGGAGACTCCATTTCAAACAGTTAAGGCAATGTTCCTTTCATTTAAAAAATAACACTTGTTTTTCAGCATGTGGGAAATGAACCGAGGGGTGCTCTATCAATATATCACATGCCCCTTTTATTCTTTTTTTTTATTTAAAGAGAAAAAACAAAAAAGAAAACAATCAAGCAAAACAGAAAAGGGGTATAAACAATACAGAATTCCAAAGACAAGAAATAAAACAACAACAAGAACAACAACAAAACAAAAACAAAAACACTAAGAAATCGCCACTTGACAAGTTACATACTGTCATCATTGGAAATAGTTGTTTAAGTTGCTAAATTAAAGCATACAAAGTAGACATTCAAACAGTGAGACTGTTAATAGTTCTGCTTAACAATCTAACAAAAACAGTAATATGGTCATCTATCTTACACACACTTAAACATGCATGCAGTTATATCCTTTAGAGCACTTTCTTTTCCCCTCTTTATATACATATAATTCTATATTAAATAGGCTAAAATTAAACACAACAAAACAGAACAGAATGGGACATAAGAAAGCATAAATTTCAAAGCTAGACAACCAGAGATCTTCTTTATCTGTCATATTGTCTCTTGTTTTCTTCCAAATGGTTGTCCTTATCTTTGCATAGAGGGAGCTCATACTAAATACCATAGCCAATCTTTTCATAAGATGTGTAGTTCACTGGCTCCCACTTGCTAAGGGGGGGGCACAGGACAGGGGACAGGATGACATGAGATGTCTGACTCTCAGCCCATGCTGGCAGGATCACAGCTGCCCCTCAGAGAGGGGATGAGCTCCTTGCTCTCCCAGCACCCCAAGTCAACCTCACGGTGTGGGTCCCGAGGTGCCAGGGTCTCTCCCCTGCAAGCCCCCCAAAGTCTGCTATACTTACCTGCTATCTCTTTGTGATGAATTGATCATTACATTTCCAAAGTTCTGAAATGGCCAACAGACCACAGAAAGAATTCCCTTTAGGCTCCTGTTTGAAACCAGCAGCTACAGCGATCTGCTGGCCTTGCTTCAGGGCCAGGCCCCTTTTATTCTTTAAGACATGATCCTACTGTGTTGCCCAAGCAGGACTCAAACTTGAGACACTCCTGAGTAGCCAGGACGGCAGACATGTGCCACCATGCCCAGCAGGAACACACACACAGCATAAAATAATTTCTAATATGCTAATTGCAATTGTTGTCTGTTTATTTATTTAATTCAATAAGCCCTTGGCCCACACAAGGCTCTGATCTTTCCCTGGAATTAGACTCTTCCACATCGGGAAACGGCTGCACCGTGAAGTGACGTGGGGGGCTGAGGACTAGCGAATTCTCATCAGAAATTCTGCAGAGGTCAAAAGATGAGACTCTATGACATCAGTGCTCTTTCTACCCCTGAGACTGTAGGAGAAATTTGCATTTAATAATTTGAATGATTTCCCTACTAAAGAGGCTTCTTTAGGGTAGAAAGAAGCAAGAGACTCTGACCCAGAGAAACACAACCTGTACTTCCTGCACGTCCAAGTTCAGCCTCTGCTGAGAGCCTTGCACCAGACCCAGCAGGAGAGAAGATAAGCCAGACTGAGCCCTCAGGGAAGGTGTCCACACACGCTATGTGGGGCACCCCTCTTGCCAATGTGGGGATCACAACTTCCTGTTGACTGCATGCCCTGAGCTGCCTGGTCTCTTCTTCCTCCTTCTCTCTCCAGCTGTCTGACTGCTACACTTGTCCCTGTGACTGATGAACCACGGCCACTTGTGGGGCAAGCAGTTCAGCCCCTGGCCCAGTGTCAAGGGAAGTGAGGTCACACTGGGCCTCGGAAAGTAAGTCACCTCACTTCCGTGTGGTGGTTCATCCAGTCCCCAACAAACTCTTTGGTCCTGACTGAGGTCTAGGCCCCGAGGTAGGGACAAGGGACACCATTCCTGCCCTTCTGGGCCGCAGGGTGAAGGAAGTGAGAAAGGACAGTTAGGGGAAGATTGGGCATGGGGCAGGGCAGGAAAGGGTAAAGTCCTCACCTCAGCAAGGACAAGGAGTCTCACAGGCAGCGGGGCAGGGTGACGCTACAGGTGGACTTGAAGGGTAAGAGTCAAGAAAGGAGGAGAGGGAGCTTTACAGGCAGGGCAAAGAAGGTCCAAAGGCCCAAACCAAGAGTCTAGTGAATTCAGGAACTGAAAAAGATTAAGACTAGTGGGAACAACAAGGTCTCAAGGTGACAGAGAGATTACAGCAGGAGTCGACCAGTGGACCAGAGGACGGACTTAGTCATGAAAGCTCCCCATTGACCTGTGGACATGGTCTCCAGTCCTGGAAGTGATGCCTTCATGATGCTTTTTACTTTGTTCCTTCTTTTCTTTTTATTTTTTTCAGGACTGGAGTCATTGAACCCAGGGCCTTCACCCTGAGCTACATCCCCAGCATTTTTTTTTTAAAGGGAGTAAAATTAACCCAACAAAACAGAACAGAATGGGACATAAGAAAGCACAGATTTCAAAGCTAGACAACCAGAGATCTTCACTATCTGTCATATTGTCTCTTGTTTTCTTCCAAATGGTTGTCCTTATCCTTGCATATGGAGAGCTCATACTAAATAACATAGCCAATCTTTTCACAAGATGTGTAGTTCACTGGCTCCCACTTGCTAAGGGGGGGGCACAGGACAGGGGACAGGATGACATGAGATGTCTGACTCTCAGCCCATGCTGGCAGGATCACAGCCACCCCCCAGAGAGGGGAGGAGCTCCTTGCTCTCCTGGCACCCAGAGTCAACCGCACAGTGCAGGTCCTGATGCGCCAGGGTCTCTCTCCTTCAGACTGCCGAAAGTCTGCCACACTCTCAGCTGCCCCCAGAGAGGGGGGGAGTTACTTGTTCTCCCGGCACCCCAAGTCAATTGCACGGTGCAGGTCCCGATGTGCCAGGGTCTCTCCCCTGCAGGCCCCCTAAAGTCCGCCATACTCACCTGCTATTTCTTTCTGATGAATTGACCATTCCATTTCCAAAGTTCTGAAATGGCCAACAGACCACAGAAAGAATTCTCTTTAGGCTCCTGTTTGAAACCAGCAGCTACAGCAATCTGCTGGCCTCGCTTCAGGGCTACCATCCCCAGCATTTTAAGACAGGGTCTCACTAAGTCCCTAAGTAGCCCTGGCCAAGCTCAAACTTGCAGTTCTCCTACTCACTTTCAACAGTGGTAGGATTCCCAGCGTACCCCACCATGCCCAGCCCTTTCTTTTCTTTTTTAAAATTTTTAATTTAATTAGAATATGTCTGTGATACATAATAATTACATTCATTTTAGTAAATTTTTATTTATATAATTTTGATCATTTTCAATACCATTTCCCCTCCCTCTCTTCTCCCTCCTTCTGATTCCCTTCCCCATCTCTTCCCTTATTTTCTACCATCTCTCCTTTTACAAATTTAATTTAATTTATATTCTGGGTCTCTCCTGTAAGAGAACTCTTAGAATTTTTCTTCATTAAATCAGAACCCACCCCTTGTCGATCACCCCCTGGGGGCTAAGCATGGTCTGATGCTACTGCACACCAGTACCAGGCAGCCCTCCCAATACAAAGAGCGCAAAGTAAAGCTCTTTGATTTTGAAACATCACGTATCAACAGCAAAAACCAAGAGACAATAAAAGGCAAAAGGGAACACACCCTTAACTTCTCTAGTTTTAACTTTCTGTAACTTTAGTTGCATCCTCTCAAGATGCCAATACTAAGGCCCTGGGGTGCTAGTTCCCTTGGCAACTGTTTCTAATTTGAGGGTGTAGGGTGCAGCAGGGGTATCATGACCACAGTGCTCTGCCAGAGTGTCCCGGCCATGGACCTTAGTACCACGGCTCTCCCTGAACACCAGGCTTCTCTTCAGGACGTGTGAGTCCAATCTTTTGTGTTGATAAAATACAACTTCAGGCCAGGGATAGAGCTCAGCTGCACAGAGCCTACTTGGAAAGTGTGAGGTTGTGGGTTTGATTCCCAGTACCAAAAAAAAAAAAAAAAAAAAAAGTAACCTTACAGGTACTGAGAAGAGACAGGTGACTGGTGCTCCAGACCACCTGCATGCCCAGCAAGGAGGTTAAGAGCCAGAGGAGAGCTCTGTTGTCAGCCGGTCACCATGCTTGTGACAAGCCAGTCCAGGTGAATCATACAGTCGATTCCACTCTGTCATATCTGTTAATTTCTTATCTATTTCATTCAGCTAATCCCTAACTTGAACCATGCATCAGAGTCTCAGAGGGCTTAGGAGAACTGCCTGTTGGATTCCATGCCTGGTGCTCTGACTAGGCAGGTCTGGGCTGGGGCCACTAATTTGCATTTCTAACAGATTTCCAGGTGGTGTTGATGTGTGGTTTAGGGCTCACATTTGGAAAATCACTAGTGAACACAAACAGCTGTTCACGGGCTGCTCTGTGCCAGGCTGTTCAGTTTTGAAGATACAGACTTCTGCCTCAAGGGGCTCACCTGCTGGTGGTGGGAGCAAAAACAAAAACCAGAGCATTAGGATGCAAAGCGATAGAACAAAGGCTCAAACTCAGGCAAGAAGGTGTTGCTACAAGCAGAGAGAAGGCAGGAGCCTGTATAGAGGTAGATGAGAGCAGGTAGCCTTGGCTTCAGGCAGGGAGGAGACAAGGTGCCAGCCAGCTATGCCAAGATCAAAACAGCAGGGAGGCCTGCATGGGCAGGAGGTAGAGTCCCCTATGGAACTGGGGAAGAGGTCATGGATAGAAAGGGGCCAGGCATAAAAGTGTGGGGCAGTGAGCAGGATCCATGCGGGAATGGGACCTGATGAGATCTGTCTTTGGGGAAGCTCTTTCTAGGACAAGAAAAGGAAAAAGAAAGGAGTGGGGCAGGATGGGAACTGGTAGTGATGCTGGAGAGAGACAAGCTCATCCTGAGCTGGCAGGGGCAGGCAGATGGAGAAGAGGAGAGGCCAGTGGTATCTTGGTGGTCTATCAGCAAAAATCATTCATCTTGGCTGGCAGGAAGGTCCAAACCTTGCAGACTCCTTGGGTTTTGGCTTTAGAACCCTGTGACTTGAATCTGCTCTGCAAAAAGGTCAAGGACACACAGTGGCATGGTGACTGGTGCCACATTATGGAGGAAATGCATGAGCAGGGAAATCGGAACACACCTGGGAGTCAGTCCAGGAGCAGTTAGGGTTAGGGGCCCCAAGACAGAACAATCACGGCAGAAGGCTGTGGTGAGTGTTCACAGCAGAGCAACAGAGCAAGGGAACAGTACCACAGAGGAAAGGGGCGAGGGTCCAGATATAGTTCCCAAGATCACATCCCCACAACCCACCCAGACACACCCAGAAGTGTGCTCCACTAATCCTCTGGATGGGACCCAAGCCAATCAAGTTGGCGCAGTCAAGCTTAACCTTCACAGTAGGTTTCATGATTATTCAAGTGTAGTGAGGCCCATGCTACTGAAGAGATCTGGAGAAGAAGCCTTGTCATGCCCCAGGGGCCACATAGGGAGGTACCAAAGGGAGCTTGTCAGGAACTAGTGCAGAAGTAAACCATGCAAGAGCCTTTACTGTGATTTCCTTGGGAAGAAGGGAAAGATGGGATAAGCAATGTCAGGGTTAGCTAGTGTAAGTCATTTCTGCAGGGCCAGTTGTCCGATGCTTTGAGTGACCGGGCTAGGAGGACAGTGGCTTAGTGTCAGAAGTGGATATGTGCAGGTGGTCCCAGTGTGGAGTCTGGATGTGGGCTTGAACATTTTTGTAATTTTTATTTTAAAGAGAATAAAACCAGGCAAAATAAAACAGACTAAGACCAATCAAAACAAAACAATGTAAATGATATAGGACTGCAAAGCAAGATAGTAGGAAATCAACAATGGTTATCATAATGACTCTTGTTGTCTTCAAAGTAGCTGCCCATACTTTCAGACATAGTGAAATCAAACAAAACAGAATCAATCAAAACAAAACAATGAGAGTGATACAGGACTTTGAAACAAGATAATAGGAAATCCAGGGGCACCCCAGGGAAAGAACCAGCCAGCGTCTCCCAAGATCCTGCCATGTTGGAACTTAGGGCACTGGGAAAGAAAGCAACCCGCTCACCTCCCTGATAAGCAACTGTGAGCCTACTGGCCCGGAGGCTGAGAATCAAACATCCCATCCCTGCCCCCCATTAGCAGATGGGAGCCAGAGGTCTGAGCATCTCTTGGGAGGTTGACTGTATGCAATACAGCAAATATGGGGGATTTCCTTCTACCATCGCTTTGAAGGCAAATATTTTTATCACTGTTTTGCTTTGTTCTGATTAATTGTATTGCTCTATTCAA
This sequence comes from Dolichotis patagonum, assembly GCA_004027295.1. Lineage (NCBI taxonomy): Eukaryota > Metazoa > Chordata > Mammalia > Rodentia > Caviidae > Dolichotis > Dolichotis patagonum. The sequence continues at coordinate 47,818 of PVJX010006786.1, forward strand.
TATTCTGTTTTGATAGGTTCTGTAATGTTCTGCATTTGGTTTGATTTTGCTATACCTGATTGAAAGGACAACTATTGTGAAGATAACGAGATATTCTATGGTACCTATTACTGTTATCTCAGTAACCTGCTGTGACATTCTGTACCAATTTCACTGGATTGTCTCAACTGGCTTTGTTCTGTTTTGTTCTGTTGTATTTTACTACCTTCAAAATAATAAAAAAAGTGAAAAAAGGAAATCCAAAATAAATAATATAGCTTGTTATCTTTGAAATATCTGTCCATGCCACCAAATACAATAAAATCAAACAAGACTAAACAGAGTAAAACCAAATCAAACAAACCAATGAAACTGATACAGGACTTGACAACAAGATAATAGGGAATTAACAGTGGCTTCCATCTTCAGATGGAGATCCCTTATATATGTTACAATGCATATTGTTATCCTTTGAATAGATGATCAGACTACTGGCTTAGGTCTGCAAAGCCAGTGAAACACTAAATACCATAGTTGATTTTACCTCAATAGCTATCATCCCAGCCTGTGTTTCTCCAGATTAGCTGGTCTCTTGGTGTAGGGGTGGGGATAGGACCTTGGCTCTTCTTGTCTCCCAGACCTCACACTGGAAGGGGCCAGGGTCTGGTTCTCCTCGCAGTGGCCTGTGCATGGCCCTGACTCATAGGAAAGGGCTGGCATCTGATTCTCTCTGCAGCAGTCTGTGCATGGCGCCTACTCGCAGGGAGGGCTTGGCTTCTTGTTTCTTCTGGGTTTGCATTTTTAAAATGCATCCACAAGAGGAGTGTTGCTGGGACTGAGACCATCCTAGGTTCCTGGCACCCAAGCAAAGAACTGATCAAGACACACAGAAGTAGAAGTGAAAGTGTGGATTGATTAGTCAGGATACATTGCTTAGGGTGACAGCAGGGTAGTGAAGAGAGAGGTTTTAGAAGAAGCCAAGTGTCAGAGCCTTTAGTGGTTTTTACATGGAAGAAAGAGCTCTTGGCACTGGCATGACACTTATCTCCAGCCAGTGGCAGGTCCTCTCCTTTCTGTTGGAGGGGGAGTTTTTGTTCCAAATGGACCTGTGAGGGATGGTCTTGGTGCCCAGAGCCCATGGCAGGAGGGGATGTCAAAACCCTAAATGAGATTATAACTAATTCTAATTGAGTCAGGGTCACTTGGTTGTTTGGGACACTCTATCATTCGTGTGTCTCTGAAGATGCCTTATCATTATTGCTCCTTGGGGTTTTTGGAGGCTTATCTTTCTCCAGCCAGAGAGCCCTATAGCACACGTGTCTTCTTGTCTTTCCCAGCCATGGCCTAGCTGTCAGGACCCAGCCCTCTGTGGTTTTTGGAAAGCCAACTTCCTCTTTTCCCTTTTTCAGGACCTTTATGTGCAGGAAATTTTTGTCTTTACATCCTGCCTCAGGAGGGCTCCTCCAGGACACAGTGTCAAAGGTGGCTCAGGCATACTGTCACGTTGTCTGGTGCAAGGTCGATGATGTGGTCGATGATGTGGCATCGAGTGTACAGCAGCTAGAAGCATGGTTAATGCAAAAGCAGAAAAGGAAGTCAGAACAGCCGGAGAGTAGTAGCAAAGGCACATGCACAGAAGCGCGGGATGCTATGCAGTAAGCCTTGCGTCTGCGCCCCCTGCCCAGCAGCGTGGCAGCACCCAGAACTCAGAAGAGAGGCGGAGACGCTGCCCCACCCAAACCTGCTGAATCCAGTGTGCATGTTAACATTTCAGGGCAATCTGTGTGCACCCTAAGATTGGAAGAGCTCTGGCGTCCACCACAGACGAGCATGAGTAGGTGGAGGAGCAATTAGTGAGGGGAGCCATAAAAGCCGGCCTCCATCTGGGAAGAGATGAGATCTTTTACCTAATACAGTGGTGCTCAAACTTAGCTTCTAGAGGGCAATTGTCAGTGGTTTTTTTTTTTTTTTTTAATTTCAAAGGGGGTAAAATTTAACACAACAAAACAGAACAAAACGGGACATAAGAAAGCATAAATTTCAAAGCTAGACAACCAGAGATCTTCACTATCTATCATATTGTCTCTTGTTTTCTTCCAAATGGTTGTCCTTATCTTTGTATATGGAGAGTTCATACAAAACAACATAGCCAATCTTTTCACAACATGCCCAGTTAACTGGCTCCCACTTGCTAAGCTGGGGTGGGGGGACACGGAACGGGGGATGGGATTACATGAGATGTTTGATTCTCAGCCATTGCGCCAGCAGGCTCACAGCTGCCCAGAGAGGGGAGGAGTTACTTGCTCTCCCGGCACCCCAGGTCACCACATGGTGCAGGTCCCGAGACTCCAGGATATCTCTCTTGTGGGGTTCTGAAGCCTGCCATGCTCACAGCCGCTATTTCTTTCTGATGATTTGACCATTCCATTTCCAAAGTTCTGAAATGGCCAACAGACCACAGAAAGAATTCTCTTTAGGCTCCTGTTTGAAACCAGCAGCTATAGCAATCTGCTGTCCTTGATTCAGGACCAGAGCCAGGTCAGCAGTGTTTTAAAGGGTTGATTGCTGCCGGTGTTTTGAATATGCGGCCAAATTTGAGAACCACTGGCTTCTGCCAGGTGGAAGATACATTGTCCTGTATGGGACCTGGGAACAGAATGAATAAAGGAGCTGGTCATTCAAGAGTGACAATGTGTGTACATGTGTGTGCACGCACGTGTGTATGCGTGTAGGGTAGTATGGACCTGGAGGGTGCACCTGAGGTCCTGGCCCCTCCCGCCCCTTTGGGCTTCCTGAGCCACCGTCCAGCTGTGCTCCGCCTTACAAGGTTGCTTGGATTCTGCTTCCCCCTAGTGGTGAGTTTTAGTGTGGCATCGCTGTCACTGGAAGTCCTTAAGGCTAGGACTGAGTTCCTGGGTGTGGTCTGGACAGCTGGGTTATCCTTCGACCTGTACCTTTGAGCAGCTGGGCCATGTGATTTCAGGGAATCTCAGGGTCATTGGCCACTCGCGCTCTGACATATGGCTTCAGCTGCTGCCTAAGGGGCTTCCTGGGCTGGGAATCTGAGGAAATTCATTTCAGCAACCAGTGTTCGGAGCCAGTGAGATCACGCACCAGGCGACTTCATAAGAATCGGGGGTCACCAGTCACTCAGGTGTATGTGGGGGGAGAAACGGGGGTTTTACTTAATTAATCCGCTTCATTCTAATACAAGCCTAAGTGTTAGGGTTCCCATCCTGCTGCTTAGACAGCCTGGCTAGAGGGCATCCATAACTTCCCCAGTCATGCAGCTGGTGACGACGCAGGATTTGAACCCAGAGCAGCAGCATGGAACCATCTGCACCAGCCCCTTCTGTGCACCCTGTACGACCCCAGAGGATCTCACCTCCCTGAAGTTTAGCAGTGACGTCAGCCTGAGTGCCGTATCGATGTCAAGTCTCTTGTTCCTTTTGACCTCTGTTTCATGCTGACTGGACATTTCCTTCTGCAGGGCCACCCACAAAACCCTTGCATTTGGTGGAAGGACACCCTTCCCCTGTTTTGGAGGAACACGAGTCTGCAGGGCTCTGCCCCGGCCAGACAGTGCAAAGGGCTAATGAGGTCACTAGGAAGAATTTGCAGGCCCTGGCCGGCGTCTGTCTCTGACCGGACTGATTTCTCTCTTCTCCCCTAAAGCCTCCCTCTCACTGGGCCCAGCTCTTCTCCCCGCCATAGCAGCTCAAGTGTTCTGGAAGCTCTGGCAGGGGTCAGAACCACTGGGGGAGCTTGTTAGAACACAAACCCCTGGATCTCACCCCCAAAGAGTCTGATTCAGGGAAGTGGCAGGAGGGGCCTGGGAATTTGCATCTGAAACAAACAACCCACCGACTGGTCCTGCATGTGCTCCTCAGAACACACTTTGAGAAGCATTCAACAGACTTGTCACTAACATTTGTGGGCCCTGGAACAAGAGTATGGATGAAGGGCCATATCCCATGTTCAGTATTGAAAAGTTATTAATCATGCGAACCAGGGTCAATGTAGGTATGGAATACCTGGCAGGAAGAGTCCTGGGCTCTTGTGCTAGAGCCAGGAGATGGTGAGAGACAGAGAAGGCTGACCCTTGGCTATGTCCCTTTCTCTTTCCACCTCCAGCTCTGTCTCTTCTTTGGGCCATTATGAACCTTCCGCTTAAGGAAACAGACACTCAACCTGCAAGTGCAAGCCCAAGCCACCCCACTATTTGTAAACAACTGAATCTTGATCCCCAGGCTGGGCAGAAGATGAATCCCAGGGAGGAGGCCTGCATTCACCTCGGAGAACTCCTTTCTCCTCTGTGGTTCTCAGAGTAACTGTAGAAAATGTTGGAAATGCAACCTCCTGAAATAAGGAGGGACTGTCCAGAATGTCCTGGGTTCTGTCCCTGTCTGTCCCAGAAGAGTTTATTGTGTACCAGTTAGCCCAGCAATTTTGGGGGGCTCCTGAGGTAGAATGGTTTAGGGGGCCTTCAGTTGCTGTGCACAGTGGAGCCTGGGCAGACAAGACGCTGCCCACCCTGGGATCTCTTCTGAGCCTTGGAGGACCAGTGGAGCAGGAATCCTGGGTTTCTGCTTCTTGCCGCTTATCTCTAAGCGATAAACTGGCTGTGAGAGTTCTGCCATACTCATGTAACTGAGAGAAATTTCAGCCCAGATGCAGCAGGGGTCTTGGGGCTCCTGCTTCTGGTGGGTCCCCTAGTGATGGCCTTTGCTATGCTCCACGCAGTCAGCGTCCTCCCCTAGGATCGGTAAGTGAGCAGCCCCAGCAGACTGCAAGGTGCCTTGGTTTTCGTTACTGTGACTTCCATTTTTTTCATCCCTTAGCCACATTTTAGCCCGGTAGCTGTGCCCATGTGTCTACCCTGCTGTGCTGTGAACGACTGGGGGAAAGGGAACCACACTTTATCTCCTCGGTACTCCACCTAGGGCCTTAGAGTTGGGTACTCAGTGAAGGATTTCTAAATGGAAGAATTTGAGAAATAAAGTTAGTGGTAAAGAAAGAGGATTTAAGACACTGTCCAGGCCAAAGTCAGGTGATTTCTGCTGCTGTAGTCGTGGTCGCGCCTTTGAATGATCCGTGTCCAGCTCATTGCTCTTCGGCATGACTCAAACCCTAGGCTGTTGGTCTCCGTACAACCTCCCAGGGCATTGTGAGCTATCTTCACAGGCAGTTTGTCCTGATTACTTCCAGTGAAATTTCTAGAAGCACACACTTGGCCCCGAATCTACTATTCTTGCTTCCTCTTGCTCACAATTGGTGCGTCCCTGACTGCAGGATTTATCCTCCTCTTTTTCCCTGGAAGGTCACAGATGAAGAGAACTTGTGTAAGTGTAAAATCATCACCACAACTCATATTTCAATATTCAGCACAAATAAGGCCGAAGACAGGTTAGGCGCTCGCTGTTATTCCTGAGATTTACATTTGGGGTCATCTGCAGAAGGAGAGCAGTTCTTGAAATTGCCTTTGCATTCCTCTCAGTTTCTCTTTCTGTCATTTGTGAATGGTTCTGTCTCCTTTTCCAGACTGAGTTTCTATAGGGGAACAAAAATCTTCATGGTGGAGAATTTTGGGGATAGAGAATGCAGAGATGAATAGAAACCCTCACAGACCTATAGACGCTGGACCAGTTCCATCACACTTGGGCTTCCCTTCCCCGTGACTAATTTTTATTGCAGTAAAACATATGTGACAGAGACCATGTTGGTCTCTTTGTCCGTGCAGCTCAGTGGCATTAAATACACTCACGTTAATATGCATTCATCACCATCCAGAACTCTTGTAATCTTGCCACACTGAAATGAACAATGTAACGTCCCGTCTCTCAGTCCATCTCCCGCTGGCAACTGCTGGTCTACTTTCTGTCCTCAGGCCTGTGACTATTCTAGGAAGCCACAGAAGTTAAAACACACAGTGTTGGTCCTGCAGTGTCTAGCTGACTACACTCAACATCCTCAAGGTTCTCCCAGGTTGTGCCATGCATCGGAATTGATACTATTATCTTAAAGCAAGTTCCACATTTCATTTTAGTTTATCCTGAAATATCTCACTATGTATCCCTAAGAGGATGTTTCAACATAACCACAATATTAATGCACACTTAAAAAGTTTTTTCTACCACCATATATTCTTTTTGTGTTCGGATTTCTGGTCGTCTCATGAGTTGGATTCCCCACTGTCCTTGTGTTCTAGGCTGTCCGGAAGCCCTCTGCCCTGACCGCATCTGAGGCTGCGCACAACTGATGCTGTCATGCCACATTTCACCAGTAGATGGCACCAACAATCACACAGTTGCTAAATCCATTTGGCATTTCCGCAAGAGAAAACACCATTTATATGCTGTTGGCAGTTACAGGTGAATGTAGGAATCCAGAAATTGAAAACAGCCTGTTTGCTCTGGGTAGCATGATAAAACATCCTCACATTCCAATTCAAAAGAATAATTACTGATGTCAGACAAACTTTCAATTTGTTTGAAATAAAGACAGCATCGGAAACTTCTTTCTCTATGCGGAAGTTTACCTCCACAATATCCACATTGTGGTTGTTAAATAGTGGGAGTTATTTATGTTTACAAATTTTTCTGCTTAAAAGACAAATTGAATCTTCTCATACAATTGATTTATGTGTTAAATGCCCATCATAAAAAGCTTAACGAGCTGCGTTAAGTGTGCCCTTTCTGAATAACACAATTTGTTCCCAATTTCCTCTACAAAGAATTGTAAGATGATAGATTTGCATAGGTTCTTTAAGATCACAGAGGTTAGCCTTCTCATCTGCCATTAAAACAGACCTGAGATCTCTTTTTTTGTAGCTATCAAAATATCTCTTTCTCTGCTATAGTTGAGCATAGTTTCAAATACAATGATATCAAACATACCAAAATAGTATAAAACCATTCAAAAGGACGAAAGAATTACAGGACATTCTGAACCGAATAACAGAGAATGATCAATGGCTACTATAATATCTCATTTTCAATTTAAAAAATTGTTTATACTAAACAATTATTAACTTATATAAAATCCCAATAAGACACAATATGATAGAACCAATGGTAATAGCAGAGTAGAAGCATGGTAGGACTTCTAAGCAAGATGATATTAAATCATCAATGGCTGCCATGTTTTGTTTTCTGCAAAACAGCTGTTCATACCATCACGCATAATAAAGAAACAAAACAGATTAAAACCATTCCAACTGATGAATGAAAACATTGAAAGGCTTCAAAGCAATGAAATGGGAAATCATGCTTACCATAAAATCTTATATACTCTTACCAACTCTCACACTAGGGAGACTACACAGTATTTACACATGTGACTTTGGTTTGTTTTGCATATGAGTATGGCCTCAAGTTGTGTCCATTTATTTATAAATATCTCAGTGTGATCATTCTTTATAGCTGAGTAGTACTCCATTGTATAAAAATGCCACAACTTTTTTATCCATTTTTTTTTTTTGGCACTGGGGATCAAACTCGTGACCTTGCGCTTGCCAAGTAGGGCCTTATGCCGCTGAGCTCCCAGCCCTAGCTATTCTTCAATTGATGGGCATTTAGGTTGTTTCCAAGATCTGGCTATTACAAATTGTGCTGCTATAAACATGGATGCACATATATCACTGTGGTATGATGTTTTCAGTTCTTCTGGAAATATTCCTAGAAGTGGAATAGCTGGGTCAAATGGGACCTCCAAACCCAGTTTTTTGAGGAATCTCCAGACTGACCTCCACAGTGGTTACACCAGTCTACACTCCCACCAACAGTGCAGAAGAGTTCCTTTTTCCCCACAGCCTCTCCAGCATTTGTTGTTGGTAGTTTTTTTTTTTAATCCTGGCTATTCTTTCTGGGGTGAGATGGAATCTCAGTGTGGTTTTAATTTGCATTTCTCTCATGACTAATGATGATGAACATTTTTTCATGTATTTATTTGCCATTCATATTTCTTCACCTGAGTATATTCATCTCTGTGTATTCATCTGTGTATTCATCTCAGATGCCCATTTTTGGATTGGGTCTTTGAATTTTGAGGGTCTGATCTTTTTAATTCTTTATAAGTTCTAGACAGAAGTCCTTTGTCTGACGGACAGTCCATTAAGATTTTTTCCCAATTTGTGGGTTTTCTTTTCACTCTGCTGGAAATCTCTTTCGACATGCAGAAACTCTTTAATAAGATGTGGTCCCAGTTATTGATTCTGGGAAGTATTTCCTGTGTGGTTTGATTCTTGTTCATGAATTCTCTACCTACCCCTAGATCTTCAAGATTTTTACCTACTTTGTCTTCCAGCAGATTTAGTGTTTTTGTTTTAATATTTAGATCTTTGATCCATTTAGTTTTTAATTTAGTACATGGTGATAGGCATGGGTCTAGTTTTAATCTTCTGCATATGGATTGCCAATTTTTCCAGCACCATTTGTTAAAGAGACTGTCGTTGTTCCAGCGAGCATGTTTGGCCCATTTATCAAAGATAAGGTGGTTGAGTGAGTTTGTGGTTGTGGTTGTATCTTCCGATCTATTCCATTGATCTTCAACAGACCTGAAATCTCATCATGCTATTTCCCAGTGACTTAACAGCTTTCTGTGCAATTTGCTATCTCCTGCCAGTGATATCTCCCTTCCCCTTCTCCCCTTTCCCTGCAACAAGGAGATACTCTTTTAACAACCTGACTGCTCAATAATAATTTCTATATCACCTCAAGGATGCAAAACCCAAATCATGCAGTGAACTTTCCCCCTTCTGTCTTTTCAATATAGTCATCAAGCATTAATTTGGGGGCTACTATAGCTGAGCCAGATCTCCTTACTCTCTTGCTCAACTGAGCTTCTTATTCAATTTATTTTTTAATCTCCTGGAAAGAAATTTTAAAAACTTTAAGAAATCGGCCTGTTTTGTATGCATGTGCACGCGGGCACACGTGTGTGTTGGGGATCGATTCCAGGGCCTTTTGCGTGCTAAGCACATGCTCAAACACTGAGCCACGTGCCCAGCTGCTGCACTGACTTGCTGGTGAGAAGCCCCTGTGATACCTTCCGGCAGGGATGGCACGCTAGTTCTCAGAACCATTTGTTAATCTAACCTCCAAGAGTCAAATTAACATTTAATGTTATAGCATCCTTGTTGTTTTTAAAATCAACTCTTCCATCTAGGGCAGTCCCTGAACTACTGTTTGTTTTGGATTTTTTTCTTTTCATTTTCTTCCTTTATTACCTGGATAGAAACACCAGTATAATTCTGAATCTGTGTGCAGAGAGTGAACATCCTGATTTTTTTTACATGTTTTAATTTAATTTTAAAGGGAATAAACAAAACAATACAATGCATGGAAACAGTGATAAGATAGTAGGGAATCTACAATAGTCACTATATTGCATGTTGTTGTCCTCTAAACAGTCGCTCAGACTATCAGCTTTATGCCTGCAAAGTCAATCAAACAATACAGTTCCTTCAAATCAGCTGATTGTTTCGGTGGGGGAGCTGTTTTTCTCTCCCTGGCCCCTACACAGGCGGTTCACAGGCGGGGGCTTAGCTTCTTTCTTGGTTCTCCCTGGTTCATGCTCTGGCTGACTCACAGGGAGGGGCCTAGCTTCCTCCTGAACTGCTCTTTAAATATTAGCTCTCACCAGATTTAACCCAAGAATAACCCTGTCTCTCCCCTTCACTTTTTTGGATGTTCCAGGATACCTGGGCTCTTCTCTTCCCTGTAGTGGTGCTTGGCACTGGTCTCTTGGACACAGCCCTCCGTCTGTCTCTGCCTGTTTCCCTTCCTTTCTCTTGGTCCCAGCCCCCAGCCTTGACCACAACATCTAACTTCCAGTGCAGTAGCATCCCATAGAAAATAGTTGTGTAAGCCTTCCTAGTGTGTTCTTTGAGGTATTCAAAAGGGGGAGATATTTCACAGACAAACAAACCAACAAACACCTTGAGAAACAATTGTTCAAACAATTCAAATAGCTTTCCTTATGACAGAACTTTTCAGAGCCTTTGGTTTCCTAATTGGCATTGTTGATTCTCTAGGGTAGGCAGATAACCTAGGGTATTTTCCAAATTGTCCTTCTTAAAAAACACTATCCCCCATCTTAGTCTGCTTGGCTGCTATAACAAAATACTGTAGCCTGTGTGTTTTAAACAACAGACATTTATTTCTTACATTTCTAGAGTCTGGAATTTCAAAATAAGGATCCCTGTGGATTCAGTGCTTGGCCAGAGTCCACTTTCTTTGTAAACAGTCTCATGCATGTTTATGTGGGGGTCAGCAGGTGAACTCTGGTCTCTTTTTTGCTTCTTATATGGGCACTAATCCTATTGCAGGGGTCCCACCCTCATGACCTCATCTAAACCTTTACCTTCCAGTGGTTTCACTTCCAAATACCATCTGCTTCATGGTTACAGCATCAACAAATGCATTTCTGGGGTGGACAGCATTCAGTCCCTAATGTCCCTTTCATCTTTCTCATTGCATGGTCTGGTACCTATGGGAGCCACTTGTGACACATACAGTTCTCTTCAAAATCCGTGAGGGGTTTGTTCTGGACACCTGTCTGGTACCAAAATCTGTGGATACTCAAGTGCCTCATACAAAATGGTGCAGTGTTTGCATATGACCTGCCTACCTCTTAAAATACCTTAAATCATCTCTAGATTATTATAAAATCTAATACCATGCAATGTTATGTTTTTATACTATGTCGTTTAAAGAATAATGACAAGAAGAGAAGTCTGTATATATTCAGCACAGCCACATTTGTCTTCCTTAATACTTTCAACTCATGGTTGCTTGGATCCTTGGATGTGGAACAGGGACGTGGAGGTGCCTGCGTCAGATTGCGGGAATCAGAAAACAGACTTCCCATGTTCAGTCCCAGCCTTGCCACCTTCCTGGCTAGGGGGCTTTGGGTAGTTTCCCTGTTACTGCATGTGTTAGTTTCCCTGGCTGCAAAACAGGATAACCCTCACGGAATGGTTCTGAGGATGCATCTTAGAGTGATCCAGTCCAACCCAGAGTAAGCACTCAAAAAACAGCTATCATTGTGAAATATTATTGATTATATGATTAACCTAATTCAGGCACTTTCTGATAAACACATTAGTAGCAAATAGCATCGTAGCCCATACCAACATTTAACTTCTGGGTAGATCGCTTATCGGATTTTATAGTTGTGTTGGGTCAAGCCTTATTTTAGGTCACAGCCTGCTCACAGATAATCAGTGCTGGAAGAAAACCCCAGCAGAGACAGCAGACGTGTGCCAGGAATCAGAAGTGGTGCAGCCAGCTTTAAGGGAGAATGAGACACTGAGCTCCCAGCCCAGGATTTCGTGCCAACCCCTCAGCCTGGCAGGAAGCAGAGCTGTCATCCTGGAGAGGACAGCCCAGCTGCACAAGGAGGCTGGCAGGCCTGCCAGTCATGCCCGCTGTGAGCACACACATTGGGCCTGGTGCTAGCGTCATCTCTGAACGTGCATAGCCATTGCACATCCACATTCACCTCGCCAAATAGCCCTAGATGGTGAGACTTCATTCAACATCAACCTCCGCTGCAGATTTCAAGGGCTTTAGGGAACGTTTATGTAACAGGCAGGGGATTGGAGCCAGATGGGAAATAGAAAATCTTAAACCTGTTCAGTGCTTTTGCAGCCAAAGAGTAAGTTGGCAAACATGTTTCTCCCAAAAGAAAGCAATCCTCTGAATACAAAAAGGAGGAACTCAGAAAATATGAGAGAAGGGAAAATTCTTTAGAAAATTAAGTGATTTTGTTAAACCTACAAGTTATGAAAATGGCAATAATGTTAAACTTAATGAATGTATTTTAAAAACCACAACAAAGAAAGGAAAACAATTGTAGATGATTTTTAGAAGCTGGCCAATGGAAAATCTCACAGCCCATTAGCTTCAATTAAAAAAAACCCAACACAGCTTCTTTGTTATAAATCCTTAGAGCACTTAGGGGTTACGGAGTCAAGTTTTTCTGAGAAATTATCTAAAAGGTCAAAGTCATGGCCGGAGGCGACATTTCTTTGGAACACAAATCCAGCTCTCTGCAGCTCGCATCATTAGTGAGCCCTCTTGTAATGATTTCATTGACTTCTGGGATCCACAATGCCAGCTCTAGCTTTTACCTCCAATGCTCCAAGCCCTTGTTACTTCAAATACTCATCAAGCGGCATTGCAGCAGAAAACGCCCCAAGAGAGCTTACATTTGCAATACAAATACAGCGAAGATGTGCCTAGGAGCCCTATGTTCTGCTGACTTTCTTTAAAAGTTTTTAATTGTAGTCAAAAATTTGCACCATCTTAACTATTTTAAGTCCAACAGTGGTAAGAACCTTCACTTTGTTGTGCAATCGATCTCCAGGACTTTTCATCTGGCAGAACTTAAACTCGACACCCCATAAAAGGCTGTTCATTCATGTCCATCCTTCCACAGCCCCCAGCAACCACCATTCTACCTTCGGTGCCCATGGATTGGACTCTCTAGGTACTTGACAAAGGTTGACTCACACAGAGCGAGCATTTTTCTGACTGGCTTTTCGCATGGTGATTCTCAAGCACCATCCATGTGGTAGCACACACCAGAATGTCCTTCCTTTTAAGGCTGAATGATAGCCCGTTGCACTCATGTACCGCATCTTTGTTTATCCACTGGCACATTTAAAGAAGTCAGTGAAAATGTGTGACGTGTACATAAAAGGAAGTCGTAAGTCATGGCCAGCAGCAACTATTAAGCACCCTCTGTGTTTGACCGGCACGGAAAATAGACAGGGTCAAAGTGATTTGTGTGTTTAGGCGGATGGGCAAGTGACAGGTGCTGGGATAGACTGAATGTTACAGACATGATGACCCTGCTGGAGGGGGCAAAGGTGCCCAGGACGGCTTGGGAGTCTGAGAGGGATGGGGCAGCAAATGGAGCCCACAGCAGCATCAGTGTGCACTCCAGGAGGGACTGATACAGCAGGGCTGAAGTCCATGGAGGGAATTCAGCATCAGCAAAAAGTCTTCTATCTACCCTTCATTTATCCCACAAATATTTACTGATTGTCTACTATATGCCAGTTAATATCCTAGGATCTGAGGATTCATCTGAGCATAACATCTTCTAAGAACTCCAGAAGGCTGAGGCAGGAGAATCACAAGTTCAAGCCCAGCCTGGGCACCTTAGCAACTTAGTGAAACCTTGTTTCAAAGTAAAAAATGGAAAGGGCTTGGAGCGTAACTTAGCGTGAAGGCCCTGGGTTCAAAACACACACACACACACACACACACACACACACACACACACACAGTCTCAGTAGTGCCTGTTCTATTGGAGCGAGGAGACAGACACTAACCAAACAAGCGCACAGGGTCGTTGCAGCAAGGATGAGAAAAGTTTGAGGTCAACCACACAGCAGGCGCCTGGTGCCGAGGGGAAGGCTTCTCTGAAGAGCAGTCTGAAGGCTCAGACACCAACAGAAGAAACAGCAAATGCAAAGACTGATGTGAGAGCAGGTCTGGTTTATCGGAGATGAGAGTGGGTGGGGAGAGGGAGGAAGGGACAGTGTGAGGCCCAGTTCACAGACAGCCTGTAGCCATGTGTGAGCAGCTTAAGGTACAGAGGAAGAAGACAGTGTCTCCAGCATGTGGGAAAAAGGGACACACGGAGAGGTGTGGCCTGATCAGGAAGGAGGAGCAGGCACTGTGAGCAGGTCTAGCACAGTGGTGAGTGGCCGGGCTCAAGCCTGAGACACCCATAACAAGCAGAGGAAGGGATTCTGCCTTTATCCAACTAATGACCAGAAATTATCATGGATTTTTACTTAGAGTATGAGGCAAAGTTCATTTCAAAAATGAACTTGCTGTTGGGACCAAATTGAATGTGAGAGAGAGACACCAACCTCCAAGAGAACCAAACCAAATGGAGGCAGTAGGAGAACAGCAGAGAAGAGCTGACAGGAGAGGGTTGCTACCAAGGGCAGATGTACTTGGTCTTCTCAAAGCTGACTTTGTATCACCCTAGTCATTTCTGGTAATTCCCCTCATCTTGCCATCTTTACCTGATATCAGTACGGTTACCCTAGCTTTACTGTGATTGGCATTTAGCTCACAGTTTCGACAGATTTCAGCCCATGATCAGCTGGTTCCAAGGCAAAGTGGCCCATGGCAGAGGGGCAACATGTTGTTCATGGAGGCAGAAGACAGCAAAAGTGATCAGAGAGCGATGTGGGACAGGTCTCTTTCCGTCCCTTATTTTATATCCAGTCTACCAGAATTAGGGCGGTGCCAATCCAGTCAGTGGACTGATCCAGCAATCACCCACCCTCAGTCCCAGCACCCTTAATCCTGGCATTGCACCACGGATCAGTCACAAACTCCAGATTCAGCTACCTCTGAAAAAGGCCTGTCTAAAGCTGCATGAGGCTTTGTGGGGGTTATCTAGACACAAGCCATAACAGGAAGTATGGCCATTTTGACAATACTGGTTTTGCCTCTCCAGGAACAATATGTTCATTTTCTGATGTTCTCTTTGATCTCCTTTTTCAGAGTGCTATAGCTTTTTTTGTGGAGTTCTTTCACTTCCTTAGTTAGGTTAATTCTTAAGCAGTTAGTCTTTTTCTTGATGGTATTATGAATAGTATCATTTTCCTGGTTTCCTTCTCAGTGAGTTCATTAGTGCTATACAAGAATAACTATTGATTTTTGTGTGTTGATTTTGTATCCTCCTACATTACTGAATTTGATTATTAACTCTAGGAGTCTTTTGGTCAAATTGTTTGGGTGTTCTGTGTAGAGGATTCTGTCCTCTGCAATAATAATAAATTGACTTCCTCTTTTCTGATACATGACTATTTTCATTTGTTTCTTTTGCCCAGCTTCTCTGGCTAATGTTTTGAATGATATACTGAACAGGAGTGGTGATAGCAGACATCCTTGTGTTGTTCCTGATTTTGAAGGGAAAGCTTTCAGCTTTTCTCCATTTAGTATGATGTTGATGGTAGGTTTATCATAGATGACTTTTATCAGATTGAGATAAAGTCCTATCATGCTTATTATCTCCAGGGATTTGATTATGAATGGATATTGTATTTTGTCAAAAGTTTTTCCGTGTCTATTGAGGTGATCCTGTGATTTTTGTTCTTGCTTCTGTTTACATAAAGTATTACATTGTTGATTTGCCTATGTTGAATATGATTTGCATCCCTGGGATGAACCCTACTTAGTCATGCTGTGTGATCTTTTTGGTGATTTGTTGCACTCTGGTAGTATCTTACTGAGGATTTTTACATCTACGTTCATTAAAGAGACAGGCCTGTATTCTCTGTTTTGACTGAGTCCTTGTCTGGTTTTGGAATCAGGGTAACACTAGCTTTCAGGGATGATTTTGGGAGTACTTCACTTTCAAAGACTTTGAGGACTATTGGTATTAGATCTTTCCTGAAGTTTTCATGGAATTCATTGGTGAATCTTCTGGGTATTGTGCTTTTCTTAGTTGGTAGGGTCTTATTACTGCTTCAATTTATTGGTTGTTATTGGATTATGCAGAGTTTTTATACCTTCTTGGTTCAATTTTGGTAATTCATGTTTATCTAAGAGTCTATCCCTTTCTTCTGCATTCTTAATTTTACTGGAGTACAGGTTTTCTTTTCTTTTTTTAGCATAGGTTTTCAAAGTAGATACTAATAATCTTCTGGATTTTAAAGGTATGTATTGTGACTTTACCTTTTCATTTTTTTTTCACCTTTTCATTTTAACCAAATTGATTTGGATTTTTTTTTTTTACCTTTGTAAGTTTTGTTGCTTTTCTTTAACAGTTTTTAAGATTTTGTCTTTGTGTTGGACTCCTAGAATTTGGACTATAATCTGAAGTTGTTTTGTTTTGTTTTGCTACAAAAAAAGTCAAATTTCTGACAAACAGTTGCCCAAGCATCAATCTAGGCATAGGGGACAGACAGCCACAAACGACATGGCTCCTCTCATATAATAAAAGACGCGGACAAGACCCCCAAAATATGACCAGATTTTGATTGAAATGTGCACAGGAGCCACAGGAGCAGAGAAAGCAAAAGATACAAGGCAAGTGGGATATCCGAATCAATCTGGGTGTCACTGAAGATTTCCTTAGAGAGATGACTTTGAGGTGAGTTCTGAAAGATGAGTAGGAATTAGCTAAGTGATAAAGTTGGTGACAGAAACAGAGGAGCCTGGTGGAATTCCAGTTTGAGGGCATAGAATACGAGCTGAGGTATGAAACGGCAGATTGTCTGAACATCCGAAGATCTGAGAGACTGTGGAGAATTCAGTGCGGATGAGAGTAAAGAACTAGATAAACATCGTTCTGAGACCTTCTGTGCTGATATGAAGAGTTTAAACTTTATCATGGAAATTCTAGACAATTTTTAGTGAAACAGAGAATAGACGTGATCTTATTTGTGCTTTATAAATGAGACTGTATTATGAAGCATAGATTAGAGGATGGTGAGATAATTTGGAAGTTTTTGCAGGAATCTAAAGAAAAAGATGATAAGAACCAACCTAAGGCAATAACAGTAATAGCTGGTGTCTTACTTATTTTTTGCATTACTGACACAAAATCTCTGACACCCAAAGTTAAAGGAGAAAAGGCTTATTTAGCTCACAGTTTGTGGAGGTTTCAGTCCATAATCAGCTGGCTCCAAGGTAGGGTCGCATGCATTGCACAGCAAAAACAGTTCATGGTAAGCAGAAGATAGTAAAGCAAGCAAGGAACAAGATAAGCTTTGTTCTGGTCCTTATATTGACTTCATGCTACTGGGATTAGGGAGGCTGATTTAGCCCACCAATCAGTGAATTGATTTAGCAAGTATCCACGCTTAACCCTAGCAACCTTAATCCTAGCATTGTACCATGAATCACACACTCCATATTCAGCCACCTCTGAAAGAGTCCCACCTGTGACTGTATGAGGCTTTGGAGGGACATCCAGACATAAATCATAGCAACTGGAAACAGATACTAAAAGTAATAAATTGACTGATTATATGTTGGTGGTAGGGAACATAGAGAAACCAGAGATGGCTCCCACATTAATGGTTTGGCCAATTACTTTGATAATGGGCCATATTTGGAATTTGGGAGAAAAGAAGTCATGCAAATACTACTGAACAAACTAGAACTTTCCACAATTGATACATTTGAAATGTTTCCAAATTCATACATTTGAAAGTTAGCCATTCCTTGTGCCCACTAAGTATGGACCTATAGACCTGAAGAGACAGCTGAGCCAGGGGCACAGAGCTGACATCTTTCCACAAAAACTGAATGTAATGAAATCACCACTGTAGTAGTCAGGATTTATGAAGGAAATGATTCAACACAGGACACATGATTCATAGGATTGTTTTATGATACTCACCCAAAGAGTCATATTCAAAAGAGAAGAACTGTCCATACACTAGAGACCCAAAGAATCCAGCTTAGGGGCTGGATCCTACAGCAGTGTCCTGCATGAGTCCAGCTGAAGACCTATAACCCACGACAATGTCCTCCACAAGGCCAACTGGAGCCTAGAGCCCACAACAATGTCTCATGCAAGTCTCTACCAAGGATCTGCACTGGGAAAGCCCAAAGGTCATTAGGAGAAGCTAGAAAGTCTTCACTAGCAGGCTGCAGGATCTGCACGGGATCCTGGAAGCAACGCTCGAGGTAAGGATCAGAGCTCCCCCAAAAAGAATTGCAGCCAACCTCAGCGACAGCAAGGTCCTGAGCTCCTCTGACAATGGGAACAGCTGTTCATATCAGAAAAACCAGCACAGCAAGCTTCTCCAGGAGAATCAGCAGCACGCCACTGACCGCTCCAGTTCTCTTTTCATGCTGCTGGCAGTGATCCTCAGGTGGGTCTTCCACACCCAGCACCCCGCTGATGCAGTTGACCCGGGTGTCACAAGATGACCATTAGTTAATCCACCACAACCAGCAAGATATCTTCATTCTAAAGTGAATGCTAGCTGAAAGTGTCAGTTAGCAGGGCCAATTCTGTAAGAACTGTTTAAGACCTGCTCCAGTGAACAGAGAAGTAATTGAAGAATGTAACAACCTATAATAATTTTAACCTCATAAAAACTAAGCGGTGGCATTAATTACAACCAAAATATTAATGACTTAATTCAGCACTCATATACATAGCTCCAAGCACCTCCACTGTCTTTTAAAGATATTAAGTAAGCGATTCTTATCCCTCTAGGACTCACCTCTTTTCTCTCTATTCCTAGAAGATTTACTCTCCTTTATGGTTCTCGGTGATTTCCTGCCATTGTCTTTTTTTGCTCTCTGATTCACTTGTAGTTCATTCTCCCCTACCCTAGTCAACATTTTTTCTTCTTCACACACAACTACCCTAAGCTTCCTGAGTGTGAAACATCACCTCCCAGGTGTGCTGGTAAATGTTTAATGACAGAAGAGTGGGGTGGGCATGGAAAGCTGATTCCTGGTGTTTGCTGACCTCCGCAGTGTAAATACAAAACCTTGGCTAATTCCAGACTTCCGCAGTGTTGTTGATGGCTTCTCAAAATTGGCAATGGGCAAAGTCTCTTAAGCAGATTCCAGTAAAGCACTGCTTCGGAAACAGACATGAGCAGCATTTGATGGGATGGTGTTTCTGGTCCTTGACCTGGGGGTGAGGGGTAGGGGCCAAGAATGAAGCAGTCTGACTTAGAATTCAGGTGAATTGGCAAGGGAGGAAATTGGGACTTTCCTTTCTGTGAGTTTTGCTTAGATCAAACTTCCTCTTCCTGGTCAAGCCACATGGTCACCATTGTGCAAGCTAATTGACACTCCCTTTCTCTGAGAAGCCCATGGCTGTCCTGACCCTTAGCACAGTTTATATTTAAGTTTGTTCCTCACTTTAGCATTTTGCAGGCCCTTCTGTCTTGCACCAGGACTTTGCGCTAGCAAATTTCCAATTTGATGGTTAATTTCTTAAGGGAGTGGGTCTTATCTCTACACACAATTGATCCTTGAATATTTGATTGCTGGTTTATTTATTCTTTGCCCAATTTGCCTTAACTTGGTATCTTTTCTAAAGCCAGCATAGTTTGATTGTTTTTATGGCTTAATTATAGAATATGTGTTGTATAGTTACATTATAAAAGTTATACTGTACATGCATATCTTTCATACACTATGAAAGTTATATTTATAATCAAGTGAAGTATCTTTCACAGTAAAGAAATCTGTCAATGCTGCTAATTCACAAATTATATTGCTAGGAAATCAAAGTGTTAAGATATGCTACTTCATGGGAGATTCACTTCTACTATCGACTGCCTTGCTATCTGAATCAAATTATTCAGGCTTTAGTCTTCCAAGTATAAAAAGTTTGGGAAGAAAGCTTCACTGTGTTGAAAAGGCCCACTTAGCCAAAAGATATAAAGTAATTGAATGCTAAAATAAAAATATTGTATGAATATGATATAACCATCAAGCATAGAAATTTTCAAGAAAATGAAACATTTGCATCTCAGGGATAATTTTTAAAGCTCATAGATTCTTGGACCATCTACAGAATTTAGGATTGGGCAACAAGTTTTGCAAGAACCTTGTACAATCTTTTATAAATCCCCAAATCAGTCAGCTGTGAGAAGCAAAAACAGCATTAAGTAAGGTGAGATACTATAAATACAGATAAATATCATTCATCCAAGTTCATGTGCAACTTGCTTTAGGCGAAAAAGCAAAACCTATGACAGAATGGCAGAGAACAAAAAAAGAAAGAGGAAAAAGATGCCTGGAACAAGACCTTTCAAGTCTATGTCTGTTTATTAACAGAAACATTGTTGAGATGCTTGAATAATATGAAAGGAACTGGTTTCACATAATAATATTTCTTTGTGCAAGAATTTTCTGTTCAGAACCAGGCCAGCCGTGTAACTTGAAAAGTCTTAGGTAAAGATTGATCCTCCTCTCCTCTCCTCTCCTCTCCTCTCCTCTGCTCTCCTCTCCTCTCTTCTCCTCTCCCCTTAGTCCTCCTCTCTCTTCTCTTCTTTCTCCTCTTCCTCTCCCTCTCCTTCAGTGCTAGGGATTGAACCCAAGACCACATACATTCTAAGACCTTCTCTGACCCCAGCCACATTTTTGTTGGTTTTGAAGTAAATGGAATCCATGTGTTGGCCACCTGTGACAAGGTTTGAAGGGTAAGATAGGAGAGTGGTGGGGCAGTGTGTACTTTCTCTCCTTCTGAGGGAGCTGAAGTCACCCAGGGACAATAGCATTTCTGCCACAAGGAGCTGTCCTGGAAATTTCCCTGTGCCATCCTCTCCATGGACCTGCATGGACCTCTCTCCCACAAACCACCTGCGCCCCTGGCTGACCTCCAGGTGAGCTGGGACACTGGGCTCCTGTGTCCAGGCCTCCTTAGGAGAAGGGACTGAAGCTAGATGCAGAAACTCCAGCTTCCCCACCCAGCAAAAGTGCCCAAAGCTTTTTTTTTCTTTGCTTTGTTCGTTTGTTGGTATTTATTTAAATCAATACCTGGCACCTATTAGGTGCTTCTTAACTTGAATTTGAGACTCTCCACACTGGAGAGTGGCCCTTATAATCCGATGCGTCTTTTCTTTTTTTATTTTAAAGAGAATAAAACTAAACAAAATAAAGTCAATCAAAACAAAACATTAAAAATAATACAGGACTTCAAAACAAGATAATAGGAAATCAACAATGGCTATCATAATATCATAATGCCTCTTGTTCTTTTCAAAATAACTGCCCATACAATCAGACATAATAAAATCAAACAAAACAGAGCAGAATAAAACCAATCAAAACAAAACATTGAAAGCAATATGAGATTTTAAAACAAGTCTGTAGGAAATCAACAATGGCTACCATACTATGCCCTGTTACCTTTGAAACAGCTGCCCATACCATCAGATACAATAAAATCATACAAAACAAAACAGAATAAAACCAAACAATGCAAAATAATGAAAATGATACAAGACTTTAAAACAAGATAATAGATATTAGCAATGACTTCCATCTTCAGAAGGAGATCCCCATAGTTGCTATATTGCATATTGTTACCCTCTAAACAGATACTCAGACTACCAGCTTCAGACTTGCAAAGCCAATCAAATACTAAACACTACAAGCCTTACAGTTTTTTGGTTTTGTTTTGCTTTGTTTTACTTTAATAGCTGTCAGGCTATTAATGGCTTTAATAGCCTGTGTTTGTGCAGATCATCTGGTTGCTTACGGGACTGGCGGGGGTACACGGCTCTTCTTGTCTCCCAGCCTGAATGCTGGCCAGCTCACCGGAAGAGGTTGATTTGTTGTTTCTCTTCGCAGCCCACATGGCTGCCGATGATCCAAAGCTTCTACATCATTTTTACACACTAAACATGAGCATGCCCAGTGTCTGGTAGGCTTTGTGGTAGGCAGCAGAACAACAGTGATGAGGGGGATTTTTTACATAACAGAGGGCAGGATCCATCTAACCTATGCTGAAGGTGGGCTAAAAATCAAGCTCTTCAAACCGTGACCTCAACTCCACTTCATATCATAGGGTGTTCCTTTAACGTGTGTACACTTGTGGCACTTTCTTCTCCCACATTCTTCTTAGAACGCAACATCCTTTCTCCTTCTTTGGCTTTATGGGTTTTTAAAGCAGTAAAATACAGTTCTTTTTTTTCCCCTGAAAATAAGTTCATTTTTAAAAAAAGTTGGAAAGATCAGGAAAACTCCTTATCTATAAGAGTACTTTTCATTTCTTTCTTTCTCTTTCTCTTTCTCTTTCTCTTTCTCTTTCTCTTTCTTTCTTTCTTTCTTTCTTTCTTCTTCTCCTCCTCCTCCTCTTCCTCCTCCTCTTCCTCCTCCTCCTTCGTTGTATTGGAGACTGAACTCAGGGGCTTTGCACGGAGCTACATCCTCAACCTTTATTCATTTTTTGAGATAGGGTCTCTCTACACCCATAAGTTGCCCTGACTGGGCTAAAACTTGCAATTCTCCCGCGTCAGAGTGCTAGGATTACAGATGTACGCCTGGACCTGGAGGAAGCAGCCTTTTACGTTGGTTCACATATATTTCTTAGATATGAACTATGTTGGCAAGATTTGAGCTAGGATTGAAACGGACCTTCCCCTGGAGCTAACCTTGTAACATCTGTCGATAAGCTTTAGAGTGAGACACAAAAGCAAGGGTACAAACACAGTTTAACAGCTCTTCAGGGGTATGTACCATGAGGATACTGGAGTCCTGCTTGGATCCTTTAACGGTGGTTTGGAGAGCATCGGATCTCAGGTAGAGCGCCCTCTGCTGGAATTCTGGGCCATGACCGGCTTGAGAACACTGCTCCTGGTTCTCTGCTGAACTTCTGCCTGACTACAAATGCATTTAAAAGTCAGCTTCCCTCTCTGCAACACTTTTATGAGAGAAACTCAGTTCTTTTTTTCTCTTTAAACTGTATTCACTAGAACTGGATGCTATGAAATTACCATATCGAGGAAACTTGCTTATGAAAATGATGCTTTTCTTGGTCCAGTAACCAAAGTTATTCAGTGATTTAACTATCATGATCACACTAGGTAATAAGCCCAATATTGCTGTTCGATACGTTTTGCAAATATTCACCTTACAGGAAGAAAAATATGTAGAGAATGTTCAGGAGTTCTTTTTTGTATTTGTTTTGATCAAGGAGGGTTATCTGGGAGAAATTTTTGAAGTGGTATTTCATGAAAGTCTTGTTTTTTGTTCCAGAAATAGAAAACTTTTCTCACTGCCAAATAAAAGTGTTGTTAATAACTGTTGGATGGGGAAAACGGCAGGTGTCACAGGCCAATGTGCGCGTTCTTAAATTTCAAAAAACGAAGTTTTGTTTTAAAATTTCAAAAATAAGAAGTATTAAAACATTTAAGTGCATAACTGTTACAAGTGTATACCCACCAAATGGTAGGGGAGAACTGGAACTTTCATCTTTGTAGAATACTGTATTTTTCGTCTTCTCAACTGGCCAGTAGCCATTGTATTCAGTCAATTTCACTATATAATATCCTATATGTCAGACAGGTTGAAGTGTCATAAACTATAAGGAACTTCCAAATCCAGCCTTTCGAGCACCTTGATGATCATTACTTGAAGCAGAATAGAGTCACAGAGAGGGACCAGTAGATTAAGGTTTGTGTTAAACTGAGGATTTAGGCTCAGACTGAAGAGACACAACTGCAAAAAAGGCTGTGCTGCGAGTCGTTGCTTTGTGTATGGCTTCAAGTTCTTTCTCTCATAACTTCCTCTGAAACTGGAGAGGATAATGTTTGTGCCAAAATATTTACAAGGAAGTGGGAAACTTAAGAAATCCCCAAAGATAACCAATTTCCAGAGACTGTTAAAAATCCTGTTATTAAAGCAAACAAAGACTACATGAAATCGTAGGACCTTCGCTACACTCAAGGACCTGTGAGAGCCAGTAATGACACTTAACGGGGCGGCCAAGGGAAGGACTTTGGCTGTAGAAGTGCACAGAGGAGAATCCTGTTTTCGCAAGGTTTCCATATTGAATCATCTCCTACATAAATCAAGGAATTAACCAAAATGTATGTGTCAGTGGGAAGTGTTACTTTTACTGCCAGATATAGAAAATGATCCACTGACCACAGGGACTATTTATCTGCACAGACCCTTCTGATGAAGCCATTTCCTAAGTTAATATATTATTTCCTTCCCACTATTCTTCCTTCTTTCCTTCCACTTTCTCTTTCCTTCTCTTCCTCTCTTCTTTCTTCTCTCTTTCACTGCCTTTTCTCTGTTTCTCCCCCTCTACTTGCTCCTTCCTTAACTTTCTCTTTCTGCCTTTTTAAGGTGTTTTTTCTCATTCTCTTCCTGCTTTTCTTCCTTTCTCTCGTTCTTCCTTTCTCCCATGGACGTTTCTGAGCATTTACTGCTGCACTGTGCTTAGATGCTGCAGATGCAGATGCACGAGTGTCTGTAGCATAATGAGTAAAGGGAGCATGAAGGGGCCAAGAACCTGCTGAACTTGGAACTGGGGCTGGGAGGGGCACAATCAAGATATTTGAATATTAAAAGCTAAACAGCAGATTATCAGCCAGACAGGGAGAGAATGATCTAGGCAAAGCAGAGACTAGAACACAATCTTTTCTGGCAAAATTGTAAATAGAAATCATATTAACAGCTGTGCCATTCCCTTTGGGAACAATATTGGCTATACAAATCCTTAGCTCAGGTATTTAGACAACACTGACATATCCAATATTAAAAACAGATTATGTATACTTTCTCTTTCTAAAGGAGTTTTAAAGTATCTTATAAAATATTTACAGTATAAAAAGAAACCATGAATAGATAAACAATAAGTATAAAATGAAAATACTATTAGGAAAATTAAATAAAGCGTGCTGACTGCGTGTAATGGGTCTTTCATGTTATTGGAAGTGACTGGAAGGTGTGGGTCTTGGGCTCCTCATGCTTAATGGGAAACAGGGTTAACTACAACAGTGACAGTGTCCATAAAATAAAATCAAGCCAGAATTTCTGCTACAGATATTTCTAAATGGACTGCAGCAGAATCTGCCGTCTTTGCCGCCCAGGGTCCACATACCTGTACTCTGATAACACAATTTTCTTCTGGGGATTATTATCTATCACCTTCGATCTAGGATTATCTTGCAGATTTGCAAATATTCTTGCAGATTTCTTTCATTCAGAGGTGATTTTTTTTTTAATTTGAAAGAGAATAAAACAAAAGGGGGCAGTACAGGGCAGATCAGAACAGGACAACATAGGCAACACAGTACTTTACATTAAGTCAACTAGATATCAACAGTATCTAACACCATATCTCTTACTCTGCTATAGTTGAGCATAGTTTCAAATACAATAATATCAAACATCCATACATAGAGTGAAAGAATTACAGGGCTTTCTGAACCGAATAACAGAAAATGATCAATGGGTACTATAATATCTCATTTTTGATAAAAAAGAAAAAAAATTGTTTGAACTATCACACATATTCAGAAGTCCTACCATGCTTCTTTTGCTCTACTACCATTGGTTCCATCCACCACATTGTGTCCCATTGGAATCTGAACATGTGGGATAGTTCAGGAGACGCTCTTGCTTCTGGTTTCCCCGCCCTGGGGTGGCCGCGGCTCCCCAGACCACAGTCACTTTGCAGGGCGGCAGGCTGCTTACTGGTTGGCTCGGCCCCCTAAGTTCCAGCATGGCGCGGATCTCAGGAGACACTCTTGCTTCTGGTTTCCTCAGAGGTGATTTAAATCCCCCATACCAAGTTTTGAACACTGACATGCAGGATTACTCAGTGCCCTGCATTCCCGTGGCCCACGGGGATTGGCTCAGGGAAGAGGTAATGAGCAGGTCAGAGCCAATCAGCCCCTATGGACTTCTGGGAAAGAGATATTGTACTTAAATCCTGCAGCTCTGAGGCCTATAGTGCAGGAACAGAGAACTGAGTAAAGATAAAGAGACCACTATCCTGGTGTCATCCCATGAGCATGGATCAGACAGTCCTTCTAGCACACCCAGAATTTGAAATTTTGCAAGCCAATAACTTCTAGTTTGGCTTTTACCAATTTGTGTTGACATTTCTGTCCTTTATTAATGTAATGGCATTGTATGATGAAGCAAAGCCACTCTTAGGAAATTATTACAGTAAACATGAAAGCAAATTTTATCAAAACTCTCTTGTACCATCCCTCAGAGTGTGTCAACTGCAAAATGCCAAAGCACAGTAAAGTCGACATAAGGGGATATCTCAGTCATTATCTTCTTGCTGGTATGCAATAGCCAACACCCACAATCTAAAAGAGAAAGGATTATTTTGGCTCATAGTTACAGCTATAGTCAACTGACTCCAAGGCAGAACCCCATGGGAGAAGGACATGGCGACAGAAACGCTGCTCACCTCATGATGACCAGGAAGTGGAGATCAAGGGAGGAGCTGGTCACACCCACAGTGACTTGTGTCTTCCACCTGGGCCCTACTGCCTAACAGCAATCAGCTGTGATGCCCTTATAATCCTCCTACCCTTCAAAGGTCCCACCTATGATCACCTGAGGTTTTGGGGAAACATCTAGATACAAACCTTAACAGAGGACTAAAACAATGTAGTCCCAAATGCTGTCAATGGCTTGAACCAACAATATGGACACATTTCATATTCTTCAGGAAATTCTGGACACATACTGTACTGTGACATGCTTAATACATGCAGTGAGAACTTCCCAACAAAAATTAATGTGTGGCTATTTTGGGTTATCAATGATGTGACTGAGCATGGCCCTTGATGTCCAACAAATAGCCTGTTTAGGGGGGCTGGAGGTTTAGCTCAGTGGCATAAATACCTCTCTGGCAAGCACAAGGTCACAAGTTTGACCAACGTACAAAAAAAAAAAGCCTCTTTAAAAAGTTAGACAAGGCATCCTAGAACCAGCCTTCCAGGGCTCAAAATCCTTTTCTGTCATTCAGTTCTGATTTAAAAACCCTGGACAAGTAATTTAGCATTTGTTTGGCTGGATTTCCTCACCTGAGAAATGGTGATTATTATACTAATTGCCCCAGAGTTGCTGTGAGGACAGAATGAGTGAATACACGTCAAGTGGTTGGCACTGTGCCTAGCATAATGTTTAGTAACTATTATCTTTATTACTGCACTCTCACAAGAGCCTTATGTTTAGGATAAAGATTTTATGCGTACTGTTCTGGGTCTACTCCAACACAGAGAAAAATATGATGATATAGATTCCAAAGTTATGTTATAGATCATATCGGTAACTTTTAGATGAGAACATTTGTGTAACCTAATTGCAGTCATTAAGGGGAAAAAAATCCATACACAGAGTTTAGAAGGTGCCACCTTCTGAAGCAAGACTGAGTAGCTGCAAAATGAACCCTAGTGATGTGATCAGAATTGTAGAATATTGGCTTATGTTGGTCACAGAAAGATATTTTGGTTTAGAAGGTATTCTTATGTGATTTTGGAGCAGTGATTACGTAAGGGGATCAATTGTTGAGACCTCATCACATAACTGTCTGCAGAGCCATGTGACCTTGGGTAAGCTGTTTAACCTCAGTCTCTTGTCTAGGGCAATCCTGAGGATCATACTAGGTATGTACCACAGTGTTGTGCAAAAAATACAAGCTCTTACGAGGTGAGGGTGCTAGTTAGGGATTAAGTTTACCTGCATGAACCGGAATAGAAAACACGAGTAACAGTAGTTTAAACATCTGAACTTTAGTTTTCTTTCTTTCTTTTTTTTTTATTTAAAAGAGAATAAAACAAAAGGGGGTAGTAGAGAGCAGATCAGAAGAGGACAACATAGGCAACACAGTACTCCACGTTAAGTCAACTGGACATCAACATTATCTAATGCCATATCTCTAACTCTGCTATAGTTGAGCATAGTTTCAATTACAATAATATCAAACATAACACAATAGTATAAAGCCATGCATTTAGTGAAAGAATTCCAGGGCTTTCTGAACCGAATAACAGAAAATGATCAATGAGTATTATAATAACTCATTTTTGATAAAAAAGAAAAAAATTTGTTTGAACTATCACACATAT
>PVJX010006787.1:0-10858 GCA_004027295.1 Dolichotis patagonum
AAATTCATATGCTGAAAGTCAAAGGATGGAAAACAATATTGCATGCAATAGGAACTGCAAAAAAGCAGGAGTAGCTATTCTGCTTGAAGACAAGTGAACTTCAAACCAAGAATGATCTGAAGAGATAAAGAAAGTCAACACATACTAGTTAGGGGAAAGCTTCAAGAGGAAGAGATGAAAATATAAAATATATATGCACCAAATTGGGTGCACCCAGCTATACAAAACAAACATTAATAGAAATGGAAAATCTAATAAGTGATAGCATAATTAAAATGAGAGAAATTAATAATCCATTTACACAAAGAGACAGGTCAACTAGACAGAAAATCAGCACATAAATAACAGAAATGAATCAAATTTGTGAATAAATGGACTTAGTAGATGTGTACAAAGTGTTCCACCCAACAACATCAGAATATACATTCTTCACAGCTGCATATGGGACATTTCTAAAATAGATCGTACAATATCACATGTAACATGCTTAAGTAAGTGCAAAACATTGTATATTATCCCATGTATATTATCTGATCACAGTACCATGAAACTAAAAATTAATGACAAAAGAAACTGCCAAAACTCCATAAACATGTGGAAATTAAACAATACATTCCTGAACCATCAACTGATAACAGGAGAAATTAAAATACTAAATAAACAGTATCTACAAGCAAACAAAAATACAAATACGATTTACAGAATCTGTTGGATGCAATGAAAACAGTACTCAGAGGAAAATTAATTGTAGTGAATTTCCACATCCAGAAAGTAGAACTAACACAAATAAACAACCTGATGCTACACATAAAACATCTAGAAAAAGAAAAGCAAGTCAAACCCTAAGCCAAAAGAAGGGAGGAAATTATAAAGAGCAAGGCAGAAATCAATGCCATAGAGAATAAGAAAACAATACAGCAATTGATGAATCAAAGAGTTAGTTCTTTGAAAGAATAAATAAAATTGATAAGCTGCGAGCCAATCTTATTTAAAAAGGAAAGAAATAACACATATTCATGGAATAAGGACTGAAAAGGAAAAAATCACCACAGACCCTGTGACAATACAGAAGATCACCAATACTTACTTCCAAAACCTTTACTCTCATATGTTCAATAACACAGAAGAAATAGACAGATTCATAGAAACAAATGAATTACCAGAGCTGAATGAAGAAAATGTAAAATTCCTGAATTTCAGTTAATGAAACTGAAAATGTAATTATATCTTTACCAACAAAGAAAAGCCCAGGTCCTGATGGACTGATGGCTGAATTCTAGAAAAAATTAAAGGAAGCCTTAATGCCGACACTCTTCACACTTCCATGAAATTGAAAGAGAAACAATTCTCTGTGATTCATTCCTGGAAGAAAGTATGACCCTAATACCAAAACCAGAGAAACACCAACAAAACAGGCCAATCTCCCTAATGAACATAGATGCAAAAATCCT
This sequence comes from Dolichotis patagonum, assembly GCA_004027295.1. Taxonomy (NCBI): domain Eukaryota; kingdom Metazoa; phylum Chordata; class Mammalia; order Rodentia; family Caviidae; genus Dolichotis; species Dolichotis patagonum. The sequence continues at coordinate 1,452 of PVJX010006787.1, forward strand.
CTATAAAATATGACACACATAATGCAGCAAGTCATCAAAAAGATTATATACCATGACTGATAGCAATTAATCCTGGAAATGCAGGAGTGGTGCAACATATGCAAACCAATAAGTGCAATACATCATATTAATAGAGCCAAAGATAAGAATCATGTGATCATTTCAATAGATGCAGAAAAAGCTTTTGATAAATTCCAATACTCACTCATGATCAAAGCCTATAGAAAATCAGTATAGATGGTATCTACTTCAATCTGATAAATGTCATCTATGACAAACCAACAACCAACATCATATTTAATGATCAAAACCTGAGATCTTTCTCTCTAAACTTAGGAACAGAACAAAGATATGCATTACCATCATTCCTATTCAACATAGTGCTGGAAATATTAGCCAGACTAATTAGACAAGAGAGATAAATAAAAGGAATAAGGAATAAAAGGAAGGGAGTTGAAGTATCATTACTCGCAGATGAAATGGTACTCTATGTAGAAGACGGACAAAGCTCCATTGAATGACTGGTAGATGTAGTAACCAAATTCAGTAATGTAGGTGAATACAAAGTCAACACTCAAAAATCAATAGCATTGAGGTAAGTGCAGGACCAGGGAATTGGCATGGCACTGGTAAGAGGAGCATGTCCTGCAGTGGGGCACCAGGTACTACACATCATGGGTCCTGACCCCTCAGTAACAGAACTGTGAAATACAGGACACCCAGATCAGGACCTCCAGAGACTCCCACATGCATGCCCTCAACAACCCAATCCAGGGCCTCCATCCAGCATGTCCTTTTGGGAACACAAGTAGAGCCTGTGGTGCTCTCACTGGAGCTGAAAACACTGCTGGAACCTGAAGTCACATGGTCATGGTGAAATTGGGGGTTGGTGAGCCTGAGGACCTTGGAAGTTGGATGTGGTTGCAGAGGGGAGCAGTGGAGTAGAGAACACCACTGGCTTGGAGATCTTTACTGGCTCATGGTGAGTGTGAGGAACTTAGTACTCCCATGGGTATAAGCGATTGGCTGGCGACATTTTGGATTTGGGTAGGATAAGCCCAGAAGCTTCAATCAGCCACTCCAAGAGCAGAGAATATTGTCAAGAATTGCTTTAATTGAGTCCTGCCCTTGTGCATAATCCAATAGCCAAGGATAAGCTCTCCTTGAAGCTATCCCTAACTGGCCCTGCCCATGCATCACACACTAATATGGTAAAGACTCGCAGTGGTTGACCAGCGCAAAATGGAGGGACCAGCCTGCCCCACCCCTACTTGTACTTTAGTGGTCATCAGCAGACTGGGGAGGGCAGCAATACCTAGCCAGCACACTTTTGAGTAATCCTAGCCAATACAGGAAGTGCCAAGGATCCCAATTATCCAATTATCTGGAAGAAACCAGAAACATGACAAGAGGAAGAAACAAAAGGAAGTCTCTAGCCTCCAACCCAAACAGTACTGACCTAGGAGAGGTAAACACAGAAGAGATTGGGGGTTGCACACCTGCAGTTCCTGAAAAATAAGCATCTGACAGAAAGAATTATATTCATGACATTATAAAATAACTCAGAACAGAAATACTAGTATAATTAAAGGAAGATAGAATGGAAGAGTAGAAAAAGGAGAGAAATCTTCAATGAAGAATATTAAAAAATCTAAAATACATGAAACAGATCCAAAGAGATTACCAGGAAATTAAAAACTCAATTGAAAGCTGGCAAAACTGTTTGGAAGAAACTTAAGATAGACTATCAAACCTTGTAGATAGTTTTGCAATGGGTGATCATGAAAGGAAAGTTCTCTTAAAAATAACAAGGAACAAGGAAGTAACAATACAAAGGCTAGAAGATGACAAGCTGATATATAACTTAAGAAGAAAAAATTTGAGGGAAGAAGCATGGGTAAACACAAATGAAATACAAAGGCTATTTATGGAAATAATTAAAGAAAACTTTCCAAGCATTGGAAAAGGAAACGATATTCACATATATGAGGCATACAGAACTCCAGCCAGCTATAACCAAAATAGATCTACACCAGACATATAAGAATCAAGTTCCCAGAAATTCAACATAAGAACAGAATATTGAAAGCTGTCAAAGAAAAGAAACAAATCACCTATAAAGTAAAACCCATCAGAATTGTGACAGACTTCTCAACACAAACCATCAAATCAAGAAGAGCTTGGAGTGAAGTAGCCCAAGACCTGAAAGAAAATAACCTCCAACCCAGATTGATGTACCCTGAAAAACTGTCTATCAAAATGAATGGAGAAACAAGACGCTTCCATGACAAAGAGGAACTGGGGGAGTTCCTGGCCACCAATCCATCCCTACAAAAAATACTGAAGAACATTCTAGAGAGAGAGAAAAAAAGACCATGGTTTCAAGAACAGTGACAGAGGGGGCTCACTGAATGGGGCAGGCACTGGAATGAAGGGGAAAAGAAGACAACCAAAGACAGAAAAATAGCATGGCAGAGATGAAGCAAGAGAAGGTTAGCCATAATCACTAACATGGATTGCCATGATACACTAATAAAAAGAAATACAGACAGAGTGGATCAGGAGATAGGATCCATCAAGATGATTTATATAAGAAATATGTTTAACCTGAAAGAGAGTTTATGGACTGAAAGTCAAATATGAGAAAACAATGCTCTATGTGATAGGCAACCAGAAAAAAGTGGGGGTAATTTGCCTATCAGCTGCAGATTGATTTGAAAGACATAACACTTTTATACAATGGAGAACTACCCAGCTGTAAGGAAGGAAAACCTTGAAGCTCTTTTAGGTAAATGGATACAACTTGAGAACAAGCTAAGGGGTAAAAAGGTTCAGAACCACTTAGGTAAATAGTGGGTTGCCTCCCTAATCTAAAAACTGAAAGAGTTAGTGCAATACAAAATGTACAGTGTACCATGGGAACGTGAAAGTGAAGGAATTGTCTATATAGGGAAAGTAGAGGACACTGTTAATCTTGTATCATGACTTGAAACCCATTATGCTTTTATCATTTTGCTTAGTTTGTCTGTTTGGTTTATATTCATCATTCTATTTAGTTTATATTCTGTTTCAGTTTGTCTACTTGTACTAGATTTTAGGGGATAGACAGCTATTCCAAAGATAGCAGGATATACTACAGTAACCATTTTTAATTTCCCATTAACTTAATCTGAAACCCAGTATTGCCTTCACTGCCTTGGTTTGAATGATTTTATTTGAATCTGTTTTGCTCAATCACTGTCTTGTCTTGACTGATTTTATTCAAATCTGTTATGTTTAATAGTGTCAAGTCTGAGAGTATAGGCAACTACTCTGAAGACAATATGATTCAGTATTATACCCATACTGGTTTGACTATTACCCTCTTTTGAAGTCCTATAATGTCTCCAATGTTTTGTTTTTATTGATGTAGTTCCACACTGCTATGTTCAATTTTATTTTACCTGATAATATGGACAATTTTATTGAAGATAACAAGAGACATCATAGTAACCATTGTAGATCACCTTGTATTGTAGTTTTAAATCATGTACTATGTCCATCCTTTTGTTTTGAAAGACCCCGTTTTGTTTTTGTTCTTTGTTTTCTTTTTTCTCACTTGATTTTATTCTTTTCATAATAAAAACTTTTTAAAAAATCAATAGCATGCCTGTATGCAAACAAGCTCACTGAGAGTGAAGTAAAATAAAATACACTCATTACAATAGCATCCAAAAAATGAAATATTTAGGAATCAACCTAACACAGGAAGTAAAATATCTAATCAGTGACAATTAAAATACTCTGAAAAAAGTAATCAAAGACGATCTCAGAAAGTAGAAATATGTTGTTATTTCATGGATAAGAAGAACAAATATTGTGAAAATGGCCATTATTTCAAAATTGCTTTACAGATTTAATGCAATTCCAGTCCAAATACCATTAGAATACCTCACAGATTGAGAGAAGTCATTTCTAGTTTATCTGGAATCAAGAAAGACATAAATAGCAAAAGAAATTCTGTGCAACAGCAGAAAAGAAGGAGGCATCACAATCCCTGACTTGAAGTTATAGTATAAAGCTACTATGTTAAAATCAATATGGTACTGGAATAAAAACAGACCTGAGGAACAATATAATAGATTAGAAGGGATGACAACAACTACAGACCCCCCACCTACCTTATCTTTGACAAAGGGACCAAACATGTTCACTGGAAGAATGGTAGCATCTTTAATAAGTGGTGCAGAAATATTGGCTTCACATATAACAAAAGCTAAAATTAGACCCATGCCTATGACCATGTAGTAAAATAAGTCAAAATGGATCAAAGATCTAAATATTAAAACAGAAATGCTAAATCTTCTGGAAGACGAAATAGGGAGAAATCTTGAAGAAATATGGAGAGACAGAGAATTCATGATCAAAAATTAAACCTCGTGGGAACTACTTTCCAGAGTCAACAAGTTGGATCTTGTCTTTTAAAATGTTTTTCAGTCAAAACAAATTGCCAATAGAGTGAAAATAAAATCTATGAATTGGGAAAAATCTTAGTCAATTGTCCCTCAATCAAAGGACTTCTATCTAGAACATAGAAAGAATCAAAAAAGTCAGGCCCCTAAAATTCAAAGACCTGTGCAAAAATGGACATCTGAGATGAATGTACACTTCTCAGCTAAAGAAATATAGGTGGTAAATAAATGCATGAAAAAATGTTCAGCATCATTGGTTATTAGAGAAATGCAAATTTTAAAACCACCCTGAGATTACATCTCATTTCAGAAAGAATGGCCAGGATCAAGTAAACCACCAATAACAAATGGTGGAGTGGCTATGGGAAAAAAAGGAATTCTGCACTGTTGGTGAGAGTGTAGACTGGTGCAAAAACTGTGCAGATCAGTCTGGAGTTTCCTCAAACAGCTGCGATGAGAGGTCCCACTTGACCCAGCTATTTCACCTCTGGGTGTATTCACAGAAGAATTGAAAATATTACCACAGGGATATATGTGAACCAACTTTTATAACAGAAAAATTTGTAATAACCAAATCTTGGAAACAACCCAAATGCCCATAAATTGAGAGATGAGTAAAACAAGATGTGGTATTTTTATAGAATGGAATACTACTCAGCTATAAAGAAAGATCATGTAGAGGCTTTTATAGTTAAATGGATGCTAATTGAGACCATACTCATAAGTGAATTAAATCAAACTCACATGTGTGAATACCATGTTGTCTCCCTAGTGCAAGAAACTGAAAGCATAAATAAAATACAAAATCTTCAGTAAACATGAAAGGGTAAGAAACTACTAAAAGGGTACAAAATAACTCAGCTAGGAAAATGAGAAAAGAAGGAAGGGAAAAGAAAAAAGATATAGATTTGTATATACACACTTAAGATAGCTAAGATTATTGTGCTACGAATTCTATTAGTTCTTTGAACAAAACAGCTAACAGTCATAGCATTAGATCAATTTTGCATGTTTATATCTGGGAATATGAGGAACTCTTTTGAAGATAACTGTGCAAAATAACAACCTTAGTAATATTCCTACCACCTTGTTTTGAAAGTCTATAATATTGCTTTGAGGTCTTCATTAGTGTTATTAATTTGTCTCTTTTGTTTTTTTGTTTTTCTTGTATTTTAATTTGTTTCCCCCTCTAATACAGAAAGGATAGATGTACATGTATAAGGCTATACATACCTAGATGTGCTCCTAAAGAGTTTGCAAGAATTGATTTATTGCATGTGATAGTATCAACCCCTACTTAGAAGAAAATGAAACATAATAGTAATCATTTCTGGTTTTCTATCATCTTGTTTTGAAGTCCAATAATACATTTATTATTTGTTTTTAGTGGTGTTAGCCTGTTTTCTATTATTTGATTTCAATATGTGTGAAGGTGTGGGCAGATATTTTGAAGAGAACAAGACATATTATGGTAACCATTGTTTATTTCCCTATTGTCTGTTTTTGAAGGGCTGTAATGCTTTTATTCTTTAGTTTTGATCAGTTTCATACTATTTTACTTTGTTTGAATTCATTGTGTGTGAAGATATGTACAACTATTAAAAAAAAACAAGAGACATTATGGTAGCCACTGTTGATTTCCTGTTGACTTGTTTTTAATTCTTGTGTTGCTTATATTGTTTTGTTCTGACTTGCTTTGCTCTATTTTAATTCTCTTCAAAATAAAAAAACCATTAAAACAAGAAAGATAAACTTGACTCATTAGTAGGAAAATGGATGGCCCCTGAGATCATGTATTTAAGGGAAGTAAATCACACACATGAGCTTAAAAATCACATGGTTTCTCCTAAGTACAAAGCTGACTACAAAGTGTGAAATAAAACACATATAACAGAAAGAGATAGGAGAAAGACAGAAGTACATCTTTTGCAACTTAGCAATAACAATGTATCTAAAAGTATATATTGTCTTGATTTATTATAATTGTTTTATGTCTTTTATAGGTTTTGTGCTATGAGTCTAGTTGTTAATTGGTATATATAACAGTTTAACAATTGGTAATATCAGTTTAACAATTGATTGTATATGGATATGGATGATAACTAAGCAAATCTGATGCTATCAGAATAAAAAAAACGGGAGGAGATGTTGAAGAAAAATGAATGAAGTCGTGTTATTTATGTGGACCCCCTCCCACAACAAATTCAATCATTGTGTACAGAAAGCATGTATAAAATTAAAATTGGAAAAGTAATTCTTTTTTATTTTGATCTAAAAAAATAAAACTAAAACAATTGCCCAAGTGGCTAAAGTTAGCTTATCAGTGTTGTAATGGAATATCCTAAACAAGCTGAGTCTGAATGGATTTATAGATCAATTGCTTCTAAAATGTCAGAATAGTAATTGGACACAGTGTTGCACACCTGTAATCCTGGCTCTGAATCTGGGGGCTGACTGTGCTACTAATTCTATTAATTCTTTGAACAAAACAGGTAAGTCATAGCATTAGATCAATTTTGCTTGTTTATATCTGGAACTCATATTTCAATTAATATTTGCAATTAATATTTGATATCTAAGGAAGAAGCTAAGATAAAATAAAACAGAAATCTTTTTAATTCAAAACCTGGTCTCACTTAAAGCAGGATGATTGCAAGTGCTGCCCTGCTGGGACAGTTTAACAACGAGCAAGTATCTGTAGCAAAATTAAAAAAAAATTAAGACAGGCCAGTGATCTATTTCAGAATGAAGGCATGAGCTTCCAATTGCACTACTGAAAAAAATGTGCCCTTTCAATAATTTATTTTTTAAATTAATTTTAGTGGAACAATTTAGATGTAGAAAGTGATCAAATTCATCTTAGAGGATTTGTATCTGTATGTGATATATCTCAGGTCCTCTTTTTTCCCAATCCTCTCCCTGCCCTTCAAACTCTCTTCTCTTCATTATTTGCAAAGCTTTGCTTTCATTCATCCATTGTTATCATTTTTTACTTCTCCCTTACTTTCTTAATGGAAAGTGAATACATAGAACACAATTAGAGTGTGGTTTCTATAAAATTCTCATGGGATTGCTGTAAATACTGGAAAAACTTGAGTAAAGAATCATCCTGAAGTGTCACTACAAAGGTTAATTTTTTAAAAAAATATCATCACATTTCCATAAGGAGAAAAACAACATGATTTTCAAATGTAGACAGCACTTCATGTTATCAGATAATGAATTAGAGACACTTAATTTTACTGTTATTATCTGAATGTAACTAAAACAAAATATCTCCCCACATTCATCCAACAAGGGCACAAGAAGGGTTCGATATTTCAATCTGGTTGATTTGATCAGTGGAAAATGTAAATATAAATCCACACATAGCGCTTCATCCCAGAAAAATTACAACTAATCTTTGATAACTAAAGAAGAATCTAAAGATGAAATACAACAGAAATCTTTTTAATTCAAAACTAGGTCTCACTTAAAGTAAATGTCCATAAGTCACAATGTTAGTAGACAAGGGCAGACACACAGGTTTATCCTCCTTCTAGGGAAGAATTTCATAGGAAATTCCCACAACCCTGTCCTGTAGATCTTGTGATCAGAAAACTAGTGGAAATAAAAAAAATTAAACACCCTGTAATTCTTTCATTCTCTTGAATGGTTTTATATTATTTCATTATGTTTGATATTATTGTATGTGAAGCCATGCTCAACTATTACAAAGAAGGAGACATTATGGTTTCTACTATTAATATCCAACTGTCTTGGTGTAAAGTGCTGTATTGCTTGTATAGTTCTGTTCTGATCAGCTTTGTTCTGTCCTCTTTTGTTTTATTTTTTTAAAATAAAAATAAAAATAAAAAAGAAGAAAACTAGTGGAAATCTTCCAATTGAGAGGGGTAGTTTCCTTTATATATTGTGGCATGAAACTTCCTTTGTATTGTATTCAAGAGTGTATTATTATTTTCATTTTTTTCTGGTTACAGAAAATTAAGACAGATAACAGCTACATGGACAGGTGCAAATAACTCAAAGCACAAGTTCCCACCTGTGTTCTCCAGCAGAGCCATGAATAATGCTCACTTCTCCCAGCATGAGTGTGTGTTATTACACACAGAACACCGCAGAATGGGAAAGCTTCCCTAAGCTGTGTCCAGGAGTGTTCTTGTGATGGGGATGGTTGTAGCAGTGGTTGTGTCCATTTTCAGAGGCTTGGTCATATAGAAGCTTGTAGTAAAAATACAGCTAGCAGCAGTCTCTAATTAGCTGGCACTAAAATCTTTAATTTGCCTTTAAATGTATTTTATTTTCTCTTTTTAGTACATTTATTGGGATAAATATTCCTAAGAAGCTGAGTATCAAGAATAGTTTAAGTAAAAATAGTGATCAGGACAATATTTCTGGGTTATCATAAGCATTATTTAGTATCATTCTGGAGTTTCTTAGTCACAAAGTAGTCATTAAAATATAAAGGAAGAAAGAGAATTGACAGACCAAGCACACATTAGTGTTTCATAAAGGAGAAAACTGTCCAACTTAAAAATCCACTAAATAATTTCCTCCATTCTTTTGGCTTTGGGCTTGGCTTGCTCTTCTTTTTCTAGATGTTTGAGTTGTAGCATCAGGTTGTTTATTTGTGTTAGTTCTGTCTTCCTGATGTGGGAACTCAATGCAATAAATTTTCCTCTGAGGACTGCTTTCATTGCATCCCACAAAATCTGGTAAGTTGTGTCTGTATTTTCATTTACTTGTAAATATTGTTTAATTTCTTCTTTAATTTCCTCTGTGACCCACTGATTGCTCAGGAGTGTATTATTCAGTTTCCATGTGTTTGTAGTTTTTTTGCAATTTGTTTTATCATTAATTTCTAGATTCACAGCACTATGATCTGATAACATGCATGGGATAATTTCAATTCTTTTGCATTTAATTAAATATGTTCTGTGGCCTAGTATATGGTCC
>PVJX010006787.1:10958-75242 GCA_004027295.1 Dolichotis patagonum
TGTACTGCTGAGAAGAAGGTGTATTCTGATGTTGTTGGATGGAACACTCTGTATACATCTATCAAGTCCATTTGTTCACAGGTGTGATTCAGTTCTGTTATGTCTTTGCTGATTTTCTGTCTAGTTGATCTGTCCCTTTGGGTCAATGGTGTGTTAAAGTCTCCTGTTATAATTGTATTATTGCTTATTTGATTTTTCAATTCTGTTAGTATTTGCTTTATATAGCTGGGTGCTCTGGAATTTGGTTCATATATATTTAAGTTTGTTATCACTTCCTCTTGAAGTTTTCCCCTAACTAGTATGTATTGACCTTCTTTATCTCTTTGGATCATTCTTGGTTTGAAATTCACATTGTCTGCAAACAGGATTGCTACTCCTGCTTTTTGTTTTTTCGTTTTCTGTTGCATGAAGTATTGTTTTCCATCCCTTGACTTTCAGTCTGTGAGTGTCCTTTTGGGTTATATGGGTTTCTTGTAGAGAGCGTATGGTTGGATGTTGGAGGAAATTATAAAGATTAGAGCAGAAATCCATGCAATAGAGACTAAGAAAACAGTACAAAGGATCAATGAATCAAAGAGTTGGTTCTTTGAAAGAATAAATAAAATTGATAAGCCCCTGGCCAACCTTATTAAAAAAGGGAAAGAAAAAACTCAAATTCATGAAATAAGAAATGAAAAAGGTGAAATTACTACAGACTCAGTGGAAATACAGAAGATCATCAACACCTACTTTGAAAACCTCTACTCTCATAGGTTTTATAACACTGAAGAAATAGACAAATTCCTAGATACATATGAACTACCAAAGCTGGATCAGGAAGATGTAAAACAGTTGAATAACCCAATTTCTATTACTGAAAATGAAAATGTAATTAAGTCCTTGCCTACAAAGAAGAGTCCAGGCCCAGATGGATTCACAGCACAGTTCTACAAGAAATACAAAGAAGACTTAACTTCAACACTCCTGAAACTCTCCAATGAAATTGAAAAGGAAGCAATTCTTCCTAAACCATTCCGGGAAGCAAATATCACTCTACTACCAAAACCAGAGAAAGACTCAACTAAAAAAGAGAACTATAGGCCAATTTCCCTGATGAACATAGATGCAAAAATTCTCAATAAAATATTGGCAAACAGGATGCAGCAAATCATCAAGAAGATTATACACCATGACCAAGTAGGATTCATCCCAGGAATGCAGGGATGGTTCAACATACACAAAACAATAAATGCAATCCACCATATCAATAGAGGCAAAAGCAAGAACCACATGATCATCTCTATAGATGCAGAATAAGCTTTTGATAAAGTCCAACACTCATCCATGGTAAGAACCTTTCAGAGAATTGGAATAGAGTGTCTTTATCTCAATATGGTAAAGGCCATCTATGACAAACCAACAGCCAGCATCATATTAAATGGTCAAAAACTGAAAGCCTTTACCTTAAAATCAGGCACAAGACAAGGATGTCCACTATCACCACTGCTATTCAACATAGTACTGGAAATACTAGCCAGAGCAATAATACAAGAAAGAGAAATAAAAGGAGTTAAGATAGGAAAAGAGGAAGTTAAATTATCATTATTTACAGATGACATGATACTTTACATAGAAGACCCCCAAAACTCTATTGAAAGACTCCTAGATATAATTAACAAATTCAGCAAGGTAGCCAGATACAAAGTCAATACACAAAAATCAATAGCATTTCTATACACTAACAACAAAAGTACTGAGAGAGCAATAAGAGAAACTACACCCTTTACAATAGCATCCAAAAAAATGAAATACTTAGGAATCAATGTTACGAAAGAAGTAAAAGAGCTATACAGTGAAAATTGTAATACCCTGAAAAAGGAAATCAAAGAGGACTCAGAAAATGGAAAGACATATCCGATTCATGGACAGAAAGAACAAACATTGTAAAAATGGCCATTCTCCCAAAATTACTATACAGATTCAATGCCATCCCAATCAAAATACCACTAACATACCTCATAGATCTAGAGAATTCACTACTAAAATTCATATGGAACCAGAAGAGACCTAGAATAGCAAAGGCAATTCTGAGCAACAAAGGCAAGGCAGGAGGCATCACAATCCCTGACTTAAAATTATACTACAAAACTACAGTGATAAAGTCAGTATGGTACTGGCATAGAAACAGACCAGACGATCAGTGGAATACATTGGAAGATACAACCACAACTGCAAACTCACTCAACCAACTTATCTTTGATAAAGGGACCAAACATGTTCGCTGGAAGAATGACAGTCTCTTTAACAAATGGTGCTGGAAAAATTGGCTGTCCATATGCAGAAGACTAAAACTAGACCCACGTCTATCACCGTACACTGACTAAAATCTAAATGGATCAAAGATCTAAATATTAAAACAGAAACACTAAAACTGCTGGAAGACAAAGTAGGTAAAATTCTCAAAGATATAAGGGTAGGAAGAGAATTCATGAACAAGAACCAAAGTATATGGGAAGTACTTCCCAGAATCAATAACTGGGACCACATCTTATTAAAGAGTTTCTGCATGTCAAAAGAGGTTTCCAGCAGAGTGAAAAGAAAACCCACAAGTTGGGAAAACATATTCATGGACAGCTCCTCAGACAAAGGACTTCTGTCTAGAACTTACAAAGAATTAAAAAAAATCAGACCCTTGAAATTCAAGGATCCAATCCAAAAATGGGCATCTGAAATGAATACACAGTTCTCAGATGAAGAAATACGAATGGCACATAAATACATGAAAAAATGTTCATCATCATTCGTCATGAGAGAAATGCAAATTAAAACCACACTGAGATTCCATCTCACTCCAAAAGAATGGCCAAGATAGAAAACTCTACCAACAAAAGTGTTGGAGATGCTGTGGGGAAAAAGGAACTCTTCTACACTGTTGTTGGGAGTGTAGACTGGTGCAATCACTGTGGAGGTCGGTCTGGAGATTCCTCAAAAAGCTGGGTTTGGAAGTCCCATGTGACTCAGCTATTCCGCTTTTACGTATATTCCCAGAAGAACAGAAAACATCATACCACAGTGATATATGTGCACACATGTTTATAGCAGCACAATTTGTAATATCCAGATCTTGGAAGCAACCTAAGTGCCCTTCAACTGAGGGATGGATAAAATAGTTGTGGCATTTTTATACAATGGAGTACTACTCAGCTATAAAGAATGATCACATCGAGATATTTATAAATAAATGGACAAGACTTGAGACCATTCTCTAAAGCGAAATAAACCAAACTCACAAGAGTAAATACCATATAGTCTCCCTAGTATGAGATTTGATAACAGTATATAAGACTTTATGGTAAGCATGAGTCCCCATCTCATAGCTTTGAAGTCTTTCAAAGTTTTCAATCATCAGTTGGAATGGTTTTATCCTGTTTTGTTTGACTATATCATACATGATGATATGAACAGCTGTTTTGAAGAAAACATTAAGACAGCTATTGCTGATTTAATATCATCCTTCTTGGAAGTCCTACCATGCTTTTTTTGTTCTGCTACCGTTGGTTCTATCTATCACATTGTGTCTTATTGGAATTTGAATATGTATGATAGTTCAAACAAAATATTTTTATCCAAAATGAGATATTATAGTACCCATTGATCATTTTCTGTTATTTGGTTCAGAAAGCCCTGTAATTCTTTCACTCTATGCATGGCTTTATATTATTGTGTTATGTTTGATATTATTGTATTTGAAACTATGCTCAACTATAGCAGAGTAAGAGATATGGTGTTAGCTACTGTTGATGTCCAGTTGTCTTAATGTAATGTACTGTGTTGCCTATGTTCTCCTGTTCTGATCTGATCTGTACTGCCCGCTTTTGTTTTATTCAATTTCAAATTAAAAAAAAATTAAAAATAATCCACTAAATAATATGGTAAAGCAAGACTCCCAGAAAAAAAATGTGAGCCAACAATAATGAAAATACATTAGAATTTTCAGTTTCCAGTATAAAATTACTACCTTACAGGGTTTTGTGAAAAATAATAGACATATAGCTGTACAACAGTTAACAAGTTTTACGATACTCTTATGGAATAAGAAGTAAAAGTTTATATGGGGAGGTGAACTAGTGAGAGGGGAGTGGGAAAGGAACGAAACAGAAAAGGAAATATACGGAAAAATTAAAACAAAATTTGGTAAGTAAAGAATTGAAGAGGGGTGAAGGAGGGAAGGAGAATGGGAAAATCAAAAGAGTTGTGAAAAAAGCTTGTTTTAATGTGAAACAAATTGAAGAGGCAGTAATTAATTACAATATACAATTTGTTTATTGATTAATATACAATTTCAATTAAAAACTGGGATACATGGTAAAAAGGAATAAAAAAGTCAAAAGATAAGTTAATTTTTGTTAAGTAAAATTTCCTGCTTATTTCAGCTTTAAAATGATATATGTGATATATTTACAATGAACCCAGTAAAACATTTTAAAATATAGGTCATGCTTAACTAACTTATACTTTAATAAACATCTAAAGTATTTTTGAAGTAGTGAAAAAGATTTATTTTGATGTATATGTCAAAATATGTTGTGTAAGAAACATGATTTGCAGCAGCATAGAAACAGTACATCCAACTTCAATATGTGGACGCAGAAAAGTCTAACATTATTTTGACTTTTTTAATCATTTGAACCATGGCATCTCTGAATACATGGACCATCTCCTCTTGGACAATATTCAACTCATTTTTGCAATACATTGCTGATATACAGGAAAAATATTGATGCAGTTTTCTCTCAAAATTATTTTAATTTCATTTTGATTTTAGCAGAAGTAAAAACTGTCTCATGTTTCCCTTAATACTGATTTCCAGGGGTTAAATCAGCCTGGACTTGAAAAGCTGTTGGAATTGCAATGATGATCTTTTCAGTTATAGATCAGGTATCTTGTGGGTGGGAGTGAAACTGGGCCCTCAGGATAGCAGGCCGATTCTCTGAGCTGCTGAGAGTTGAAAGCAGAGGACAACAGAGAGAGGAGGTAGCTTCTCCTCTCTTCCCTGAAATAAGAACACACTCTCTTCTAGGATCCTTGAAATATTCTTGAAATTTGATGACATTTGTGATATAATCAGTTCTCATCCTCCACTAACTTCAGAAAATACATGATCACATGAGACTGCCCCAAACTAGACTCCTCAGGTTGATTTCTGAGATCCTTCACTGTGCCTGTGTTGTCTCTTCATCATTTATATCTGGTGACCTCCATTCTCCTCATTGGCTATGAAATCCCTTTGGTCCCTGCAGCATTCAGGACCCAACATAGACCCTCCTAACCAGGGCAAAACCCCACTTCAGTGTTGCTTATTCCCAGGGTTGTATTATTAAATTAAATCATTACCTTTCTCAATAAATTCAATGACTATTTTTGAAAGATATCAAGTTATTGACAGTAGAGTCCCCTGATCCACCTGCTCCTATCATTGTATGAAAAAAGTTCCACAACATATATGAGAATTAAAATCAGAAAATACCACAAGAATAAGGAAAACAGCAGAGTTAGGAAAATTATGTAAAGGAAAACACACCTCCCACATATAAAATCACTTGCCTTTACAGCCAGCTGTTCTGGAGACCTGGGAAGAGAACATGCTTAAACTCAGGTAATATAAAAAGACCTTGTCTCAAAAGCCATGACATCATGGGGAAAAGTACCAGCTGGCATTGGAACATTATGATAAATATGAGAAAGATACAGATACCATGTATGGAAGGGAAAGGTCAATGTTTCCTGCCCTGCCATCACTGCTCCCAATTACAGGATCACATATGGCTTCAGTGTCTGACAAAATCCAATCATAGTGTCAGTAGAATCCCCATACCACACAGGAACACAATGACTAGAATAGCCCTCTGACTGTGCAAAATCCATTAATTAACTGTATATTTGGCTGCAGAATTGATATCATAATATCTGAGAACAAAGAATTGTCCATTGTGAAGAAGAATCAATCTGGAGGGTAAGAACTTCATAGATGAATTATTCCTTATTCTTTCCCTGGCTTACAGATCCAACGATCATGGAGGAAACATTGAATAAAGTCTTGACATGCATATTATAGGAAAGGAACCAAACATCTGCAGTAAGACTTTCTCCTCAGAGGTTTATGAATAGCAGTGGATGCTCTGTAGTCGTATAAGATATATTACTCATTATTAAAGAAAATTAGAAGGTTAAGAATTGTGTACAGAGCTTGTATTTTTCCCAGTGGATTTTAGAGCTTTGTTTTTAAATCTTTTATCCAGTCAAAAGTCACTTATCTTGTTTGATAGGTTGGGTTTTATTCCATTGGAAATTTTCAAAGACACCAGCCAATATATGCCAGATTGAATCTTGATGATTCAAATTAAACATTTGGTAGGAAAAAATCGACAGACAATGTTGTATATTTTCTACTTTTATAATATTATAGTATATTATATCATTTCATTTTCAAGTGATGTAAGTTTGATCCTTACTATTCTTATTATTATTCTAGAGTTTCTTATTATTCCAGAGTTTTACAGTGCAAGATTTATTTTCATTTTGGCCATCAACATATAATCTGTGGTTTGATTATTTGAAAGCATGTGGTTGTTTATTCTTTCAATACCCTTTGAGAAAGTGGTTTTAGTATTCATTGATAACCACCAACCAATTCAACTACTACATTGAGAATTGTAAAGCTGCAATTTTTCTACAATTTATTTCTCTATTTATTATCTGAAATTATTTTGTAACAAAAAGCCTCATGTTAATTTTATCTTAGAAACATTTTTGAAAACTAATTTACCAACTGAGAAAAATTTTATAGAAGCTAGTATGCTTTCATTGGTATCACTGCTGCAGTATGACTCCTACTATTTTAGGGGTTTCAGTTGCACTGATAATCAGACAGCTATTTGGTATTGGATTCAACATAATGTCTCAGACTCTGATTCTAAACAATATCAGTCAGTGTGCTATGTAGCAGCAGCTCTAGTGTAGTGAGATAGAGGTTGATGTATTCCTCAGTTTCCACTCTTGAAAACAGTAGGCTAAAAAAATAATAACTTATCTTTAAAGTTTCAAAAGGTGAGACAGATTACAAGGAAATTCAAAAATATTCCAGGACAGTATTTTACATCTATGTGTAGGGAAGACAGGGCAGCAATAGAGTGAATTAGAATGCAATCATCCACAGATGCTTAGGCATTATCTCCCTGACAACCAAAAAGGAAACAAATACATGAAAAAGACACTTACGGTGCCATAAAGGAGTCCTTTAGAGGCTTTAGTTGAAGGATAACAATATAGTAAAAATAAACAAAAAGGGAGAACAGTCCTCCAATTACCATATCACCATCCTTATACACACTGGTGCTCCTTCTGAGTAGGCAGGGATCATTTTCAAAATTAAACACTAAGAGGAATTTCTGCAGGAGAAAGAAAACAATGACTAACAGGAGCAACTTAGAGCACATCTGCTAAGTCTTGTCTTTGTGAGCAGAAACCTTGCCATATCAGTCACTAAACCTATATATCATTAGAGTGGACACACTTATGCCCCAGACTCTTTTCAGCAAGACCTCCCAGATGGCCCAGGAGAAATTTGCCATGATTTTCCTCCTGGGTTTTGCATCTGAGGTCCGGTGTCCAGGTGAAAAACACAAGTTGGAAATTACATTTGAGCACCATTCTGTCCACCTGGAGGCACCATGACTCATCCAAGTCCACTGGTAGCAAACCCCCAGAGGCTGCCTCCTGCTAGGCAGATTTGCTCCCCAGCCTGTGTCAATAAGACATCTGGGATGTAATCTATGGGTTGCAATTGAAGTTCAAGGTGAAATGTTCACTGAAATGGCCTGAGAGGGCTGAGGCCCAACCAAAAATATCTGTGTACTAAGTGATCCGATGTATGAGACAGCTTCATAAACCCAGGTTTATTGTATCCATTAGTCCACTTGAATGTCTAATTCTCAATTTTCATAAGGTTCCTCATGAGTTTATTTATTTGAACTTGCATTGTTTTCCTAATGTAACATTGACAACAGTGAACTTCCCTCTTAGGACTCCTTTCATAGCATCCAAAATGTTCTGATGAGTTGTAAAGGCATTGTCAGTAACTTCCAAAGATATTTAAATTTCTTCTTAGATTTCTTTGGTAACTCATTGGTTGTTTTAAGAGTGTGTTATTAATTATCCGGATTCTCCTGTATTTTATGGAGTTTCTTTCATGATTGATTACCATTTTCATTGTACAGTGGTGTGATAGTAGACATGGGATGATTTTGATTCCTTTATAATTATTTAGGCAGGTTTTGTAGACTGTGATCCATTCTGGAGAAAATACCATGAGCTACAGAATTGACTGTGTACTCAGTTAAAGCATGGAGGAATATTCTATATGCAACAGTTAAGTCCATATGTTCAGAATTTTGGCTTAGCTGTGGTATTTCTTTATTGAATTTTTGTTTAGTTTATCTGTCTCTTTGCAAAAGCAGGTATTTAATTTTTCTCTCCATGCTTGATCTTTATGTACAGCAGTCTCAATTTTATGATAGTATGAGTTCCAGTATTTTGTATATAAATATTTGTACGTGCTACTTATTGTTCTTTACTGGTACTTTAACTAGTACATAGTGACCTTCTTTGACTCCTCTAATCACTTTTAACTTGAAGTTTATTGTGCATGAGTTTAAAATTACTATCCCTGTGTAATTTGGGTGCCCTGGTGCAGTAAATGTTGTTG
The DNA here is from genome assembly GCA_004027295.1 of Dolichotis patagonum. Classification (NCBI taxonomy): domain Eukaryota; kingdom Metazoa; phylum Chordata; class Mammalia; order Rodentia; family Caviidae; genus Dolichotis; species Dolichotis patagonum. Next base: position 19,702 of record PVJX010006787.1, read on the forward strand.
AAAAAATTCTTTTGATTTTTTTGACTGTGGGTGTCATTTACATTAAATGAGTTTATTGAATGCAACAGAATGTTGGATTCTATTTTTTGGATTCAGTCTGCTTCTTATTTCATTTTTTAATTAGTGAGTTGTGGCCAATAATGTGGGTAGAGACTACTGAAATGTGTTCTTTGCTATCATGGCACAATTTCTCTGTTGATGACATTTTTTGTCTGTCATTTTTTATTGTTTATTCATTATTGTTTTGATTGTTTATTCATTTGCTTGGTGGCTTCATTTCACCTGAGTTTTTATTTTTATCAGTTTGTAATTTTGGTTTAGGATTTCCTGAATACTATTTGGAGTGCTGCTTTAGTACATATGTATACATGTTGGGCTATGTTATTTTCCATGAAACTTTCTTATTTCTCCAACTATTTTAAAGCAAATTTTTGCTGAGCAAGTTTATCTGGATTGAAAATTATTTACTCCTAAAGCTTGAAATATTTTGTTCTTATTTCTTCTCTCTTCCAAGGTTTCATTGAGAAGTCTCACATACAATTAATAAGTTTACTTTGTAGGTCCTTTCATTGTTTTTCTCTGAAAACTTTAATATTTCTGTTTTCCTGTGGAAATCTGGTAATTCTTATATTGCCAAAGATATACTTTGGTGAGTTGTTTTTTTCTTCATAATTATTTGGTGTTGTGGAAGCCTTCCTTCCTTTTATGTTGAAACTTTTTCTCATTTGACACATTTTCTATGATGATTTTGGTAGATATATTAACATTTCCATCTGTGTTTTGTTCTAGGTTTTCTCTGATTTCCATTTTCCATGAGTTTCTCTTCTAAGTGTACTCTAGTATTTGCTGGGTGGTCTTTCTTGTTGTGTGTGTGTGTGTGTGTGTGTGTGTGTGTGTGTGTGTGTGTGTTCTTTGGTTCTGCATCTTTTATAATCATGTCCTCAATTTCAGATAAAATCCATGAAATTTGTCACTGTTGCAAGTTATTAATTCTATAGTTTTTATTTCATGTATTTTTGTTTGATATCTTTTAGAGGATTTTATGCCTCTTTTGAATGTTTAACTAAGATTTGGAATTGTTTTGGTCAATTTATGCCATTTTTTACTTATTTACCCCAAATCCACATTAGGTATTTTAAGTGATATTGGTTCATATCCTCTTCGATCTCATCTAGGTTTTTTCTTCCCTTCTATAATCGCTTTATAAACTTTTGCTCTCTAGTATTTGCTTTCCTCTCTATTTGTGCTCCTTGTTCTGACTTAGGAGAGATGGGAGACCTTAGTCATCTTCTGTTGTTTTCTATTCCCTTGATATTCTGTGTACATAAATCTATTTTGTATTGTTTCCTTCTCAGAGGCAGCTTCTGTAAGTGCAACATATGAGGGTAGGGTTTGCCTAAAAATCCACAGGTTTCATCCTGGTCAGGTCCCCAAATTTAAATCAAATTGTAATCAAATTTAAATCAAAATGTAAATCAGTTTACATCCACATCTCATGGTCTTTGTGCCTGGGCAGTGGAAGAATCATAAGTGGGATGTAGTCATGGCCCATTCCAGGCCAATATCAGTTATCTCACTTTTGGCATCTGGAAATGAGAAAACTCACATGATGCCTGCTGGTGAGATGCTACCACAGCTTCATCACTCACCAAAGAAAGGCTTCTTTATGGATGGGGTATGGGATCTGTATTTTGATGATGTGATCATTTAGCCTTTCATGGAATAATAATCCTTTTGTACTTTTTTATAGAACACAGTTTTGCACCAGGCACCATTCTAGGCAGCAATGAAAATTGACTCAAGCAAATCAGCCAATAACCCCTGACTCTATCCCACTGAAAGGCTGCTGCTCCATGGGTCTGATCCAAGAATGCAGGCAGTAGGCAGACTAGCGTACTGTCACCTTAGACATCTGATCTGTTTTCACCATCATTGGGCTGCACTTTCACTACTGAATTGTTCCAGACCACACCTCTGCCCTTGTCACTTAACTACCAAAAAACTTTCTTGCCTGATACATCAGCAACAGCTTGCCACTGCCCATTTCCTCAGTGCTATCTCCTCATTATTCCCTCAGAGTTTAGCAACACAAAGCCACTCACCACTCACAGTGCATACCTCTGCCCTGTGCTCTAGGTGGCCCTTGCCCCTTCTTAAAAGTCCTGAACTATATGTTAGTCACTAGGCAGCACCAAAATTGTATGTAATTTCTTGTGTAATGGCCACTGGAGTCTGGCCATACTGGCTTGGTTACTTTCAATTTGGGAAGCCCTCTGGAACTTGTATTATAAGCGGCCTATATTTTAGTGATGTTCCAGAGAATTTTATTTATTTTTTATTTTATAGAGGGTAAAACTAAACATAATGAAACAGAACAAAGTAGATCAGAATAAAACAATGAACTAATGAAGGTATTATAGGCCTTCAAAACCAAACAATAGGAAAATCAACAATGGCTACCATAAGGTTTCTTTTTGTCATTCAACTTTGCTGTCCATACATTCATACGTGTTGAAATTAAACAATAAAAAACACACTAAAATCACTATGAACAAAGAATAATACCATTACTGGATTTCACAGCATGATGATATGGTACCAGCAATAGATCACATAGTGTCTCATTTTCTTCAAAGTAGCTGTTCATTTCATCATGCATAATATAATCAATTCTCATAAACTGTTTAGAGGAAGTTCTATACATACATAAGCCTCTACACCTATACCTATTCTTTCTGTATTAGAGGAAAAAACAAACCAAAACAAAACAAATTACTAAAAAAACAAGAAAAAAAAGACAAAGAAGAACATTAGCAAAGAACCAAAATAATGATGATATAGGCCTTCAAAAAATGTGGTAGGTGCACAACTAGGGTTGTTATTTTACATAATGATCTTCAAGAGTTTCTGAGATCACAAGAAACTAACATGCAAAATTATTCCAATCCTATGGATGTTACCTGTTTTGTTCCAAGAACTTATGGAATTTGTAGTAAAATCATTTTAGTTATCTTATGTGTGTTTAAACATTTTTACATATATTTTCTTTTCCCTTCATTTTTCTTTTTCAAGGTGTGTGGTGTTGGTGTTATAGTGATGAGCATAGCTGCCTTCCTTTTTCTTTTTCCTCCTTTTCCCTGAGATATTATTGTTTCCTTTTGAGCAGATTCTTATCCTTTCACTATATTTATTGAGGATTTTGTATCTTATGTACTCTTATCATTTCTTACACCAGGGAGACAATACAGCATTTATACATGTGAGTTTGATTTATTTCACTCATGGATATGGTCTTAAGTTGTATCCATTTCTTTGTACATATCTCAATGTGATCATTCTTTATAGATGAGAAGTACTCCATTGTATAAAAATACCACATCTTTTTTCTCCATTCATCAGTTGATGGGCATTTAGGTTGTTTCCAAGATCTGGCTATTACAAATTGTGTTGCTATAAGCATGGCTGCACATATATCACTGTGGTATGATGTTTTCAGTTGTTCTGGGAAAATGCCCAGAAGTGGAATAGCTGGGTCAAATGGGACTTGCAAACTCAGCTTTTTAAGGAACCTCGAGACTGACCTCCACAGTGGTTGCACCAGTCTGAACTCCCACCAACAATGCAGAAGAGTTTGTTTTTTCCCACAGCCTCTCCAGCATCTGTTGTTGGTACTTTTTTTTGTCCTGGCCATTCTTTCTGGAATGAGATTGGATCTCAGTGTGGTTTTAATTTGCATTTCTCAAATGAGCAGTGATGGTGAACATTTCTTCATATATTTACTTTCCATTTGTATTTCTTCATCTGAGAACTGTGTATTCTTCTCAGACATCCATTTTTGGATTAGGATTTTGAATTTTGGGGATTTGATTTTCAAATTCTTTATATATTTTAGACAGAAATCCTTTTTCTGAGGGACAGTTGACTAAGATTTTGTCCCAATTTGTAGGTTTTCTTCTCACTATGTTGGAGATTTCTTTCTACATGCAAAAACTCTGTAATATGATTTGATCCCAGTGATTGATTCTGAGAAGTAATTCCCACACAGATTGATTTTTATTCATGAATTCTCTACCTTTCCTTATATTTTCAAGATTTCTACTTAATTTGTCTTCCAACAGATTTAGTGTTTCTGCTTTAATATTCAGATCTTTGATCCATTTAGATTTTAGTTTAGTTCACGGTGATAGGCTTTGGTCTAGTTTTAGTTTTTGGCATATGGAGAGCCAATTTTTCCAGCACTGGGTATTAAAGAGACTACTTTTATTTTAGTGAATTTTTTGGCCACTTTATCAAAGATAATGTGGCTGAGTGTGTTTATAGTTGTTTCTTCTAATCTATTCGATTGATCTTCATGTCTGTTTTTATTCTGGTAACATTTTGAGTTTATTACAGTAGCTTTGTAATATAACTTCAAGTCAGGGATTGTGATGCCTCCTACCTTAACTGTGTCGCTTAGAACTGCCTCTGCTTTTCTAGGTCTCTTCTGGTTCCAAATGAATTTTAAGAATGATTTCTCTAGACCTGTGAGGTATGCTAATGCTCCTTTGATAGAAAATGCATTACATCTTTATGACAATTTTGGAAGAATGGCCATTTTTACAATGTCTGATCTTCCGATCCATGAACAAGGAATATCTCTATTTTCTGAGTTCCTTTTTGTTTTCTTTTTTCGGGGTATTATAATTTTCCCTGAATAGATCTTTTACTTCTGTTGTTAGATTGAATCCTAGGTATTTCATTTTTTGGATGATGGTGTGAAGGATGTGTCTTCTTTTATTTGTCAATGATTTTGTTGTTTTTGTATAGGGATGCTACTGATTTTTGAGTGTTGACATTGCATCCAGGTACCTTACTGAATTTATTTATTATACATAGGTTTTTATCAATGGAGTTTTGGACATCGTCTATGTAGAGTATCATATCATCTTCAAATACTGATAATTTAACTTCTTTTTTATCCTTACTCCTTTTTTCCCTGTCTCTTTTCTAATTGTTCTGGCTAGTATTTCCAGCAGTATATTGAATAGCATATAGTATAGGAATAGTATATTGAATAGTGGCAATAATGGATATCCTTGTCTTGTTTCTGGTTTTAGGGTAAAGGCTTTTAGTTTTTGGTCATTTAATATGATGCTGGCTGTTGAGTCGTCATAGATGGCTTTTATCATATTGAGGTAAAGACCATCTATTCCAATTTTCTGTAAGGTTCTTAGCATAAGTAAGTGTTGTATCATATCAAAAACTTTTTCTGTATTTATAGAAATGATCATGTTATTCTGATTTTTGATTCTGTTGATATGGTGGATTCCATTTATTGATTTGTGTATGTTGAAACATCCTTGCATTCCTGGGATGAATCCCAGTTGGTCTGTTGTATAATCTTCTTGATGATTTGCTGCATTCTGTTTGCCAATATTTTATTGAGAATTTTTGCATCTACATTTATTAGGGAGATGGCCTGTAGTTCTTTTTTTTGGCTGGGTCTTTCTCAGGTTTCTGCATTAGAGTGATATTTGCTTCCAGAAATAAGTTAGGGAGAATTGCTTCCCACTCAACTTCATTAAAGAGTTTGGGGAGTGTCGGTATTAAGTCTTCCTTGAATTTCTTGTAGAATTCTGCAGTGAATCCATTTGGACCTGGGCCTTTCTTTGTTAGTATGATTTAGCTACATGTTCAATATCATTAATTGAAATTTGGTTATTCAGCAGTTTTACATCTTCTTTTCTTATATATTTATTTGTAAAAGAGAAAAGCCAGAAAACAAGAACAAAAAGCAAAAGGCATAAACAACAACAACTCAAAACAATATCAATATAGGTTTTCAAAACAAAATGAAAGAAATTTAACAATGGTTGTTATATTGTATATTTTTCTTTTCTTTTTTCTTCAAAGAAATAAAAGAAAATTGAAAATCAGAAAAGGGTAGAAAATACTGAATTCAAGGAATTCAAAGAAAAAAATTGTCATCATAGAATCACTTGCTTATACATGACTCATTGTCATCTCAAAAAATAGTTGCCAAAGTTACAAAATCAAAGCATAAATAGACACTCAGATGTTGACAACACAAATCCTTCTGTTCAATGTTTCAGCAGAAATTCAGTAATATGGTCAAATATCTTGCACAGTGTACATTTTGTTACACTCTTTAGAGCACTTTCCTTCCCTTTCACTTTCATAATATCTATCATACTCTTTGGATCCCAGTAATGGGTCACTTTTTGTTATTTTTTATGCTGGAGAGACAATGTGATATTTACTCATGTGAATTCTGTTTATTTCACTAATGAGGATAATTTCAAGTTGGCTCCATTTACCTATAAAGACCACAAGACCATCTTTTTTATGGCTGAGTAGTATTCCATTATATAAAAATACCATATTTTTTTCAACCACTCTGCAGTTTATGGGCATTTTGGTTGTTTCCAAAATTTAGTTATCACAAATTGTGGAAGTATCTTGTTTCTCCATTAAATTTGAATGAAAGTTTTCCTGGGTACATCAGTTTGTATTGAAAACTGTTTTCTTTCAGGGCTTGAAATATCTCATTCCAATGAAATCTTAACTTGAGGGTTTGTGCTGAAAAGTCTACTGTGATTCTCATGGGCTTCCCAGTATAGGTGCCTTGTGTTTTTTCTCTAACAGCTTTTAGTATTCTGTTTTTATGTTGTATGTCTGAGACCTTAATTATTATGTGTCTGGGTGTAAGTTTATGATTGTGACTATTTAGTGTTCTATATGCCTCACTGATCTGCATGTCAGATTTTTTCTCCATGTTTGGGAAATTTTCTCCTATTATTTCTGTGAATATTTTACATATGTAACTTGTATTGACATATGTAATTGTCCAGCGTCTTCACTGATGCCTATTAATCTTATATTGTTGCTCTTGGCATCATCTTGAAGTTTCTGGATTGTCATTTCCTGCTGCTTTGTTATTTTTAAAAGTTCTATCTTTTCATGATCACTAATTGTGATCCTGTCCTCAAGGTCCCAAATCCTATCCTCAGCTTCATGTAAACAGTTTTGCATGCTTTGAATAGAATATTTTGTTTCTTGGATGTCTCTTTCAGTTTGCTTCAAGAATTCTGCTTGTTTTCTATATTGTTCATTCAAGGATTCAATCAGTTTCCCATGTTCCTGTCCTTTTTTCTCTATTTATTCTTTAGATGCACTCAGCAACTCCTTTAGTAAGTTTATTGTTTCTATCTTTACGTGCAAGAGTACTTCTAATTTGATTTCTTCTATGGCCTCATAGAGTTGTTTTTTTTAAAAATTTCATTCACTATCTTTTCAGAGATTTCCAGTGTGTTACCTTTGGAGTCCTTTAATTCAATCTCTCCTGTACTTGCCTCTGGTGGACTGGATGTTTGAGACTGCATTTTGCTTTTTCATTTTGCCATTTTTCCTCTTTTGAGTTAGTGTTTGGTCCTTCAGACATGCTAGTGTCAACTGTTGGTAGTGTGTATCTTGGTGTCCTACTGTCAGATTGATATTTGTCCAGTTGCTGGGTCCCACAATGAATAGCTATGCCAGTCACCTGACTGCCTGCTGCAGGGTCTGTTGGGTGAGTCCTATATTCTTCCTTGGCTGACAAGCCTAGTAGTATTGATGTAGGTCAACGTTTAGTTCCTGCTAAGACTTTATCTCAGGTTATTCCAGGTCATCAAATCTTCCTGTCTATAGTGTTTGTGTCACCTGAGGCCCTACTGTGTCCCTATTGTGTGCCTGTGTGTCTCATAAACCCTTTTGATTTTCTTCAAGTTGGGGGAGTCCTTCTCAACAAACTCCTCACTCTGCCTGATGTTTTCTGTGTGTAGGAAGGGGTCACACTCACTCTTGTCGGACTTACCAAGGTCTGACAGTTAGTTGGAGGGAGCTTTACTGATGGCCCTATTTAGCCCCTCTACACGTCTATTTTAGGGGCATACTCATGACACTAACTGGAGCCAGTTTAGATCTTGTTATGGTGAGGCAGTCACGTAATCTCTCTTCAAGCTAGCACAGGTAGCCCACTGTAGTTCCTCTGGGCATGGATTTCCAAGTTTGCCTGTTACAATCTGGGATTCTGACACCTCCTCTTGAGTGTGCACAGTTAGGGCCCTGTGTGGGTTGCTGGCACTGCTGGCTGCTTGGGATTCAAGGAGCACAGTTTGGTTAGGCTTGCTGGTCTCTCTCACCTGCCTTGGGGTGGTATCAGACACAGGGCTTAGTCCTAATGCATGGGTGCAGAGTTCCAAGTTTGCCCTGTGGGTGCTGGGATTCTGCATGCCTCCAGAGTGCACACAGTGAGGGCCTAGGGTGGGCTCCTGGCCCCGCTAGCTGCCCGGGTCATGCCAAACTCAGTCCAATTATCACATTTTGGATTTTATTACTCCTACATTTCTTATTAGTTTTCACACTAGAGACACAATGCGATATTTATAAATATGATTCTTATTTATTTCACTAATGAGGTTAGGCTCAATTTGTCTCCATTTACCTATGAAGGCCTCAAGATCATCCTTCATAGCTGAGTAATATTCAATTGTTTAAAAATATCACATCTTTTTCATCAACTCTGCAGTTGATGGGCATCTTGGTTGTTTCCAAGATTTAGCTATCACAAATTGTGCTGCTATAAACATGGCTGCACATACATCACTATGATATGACCTTTTCAGTTTTCCTGGGAAAATACGCAGGAGGTGAATAGCTGGGTTGAAAGGAGCTTCCAAACCTAGTTTTCTGAGAATTCTCCATTCTTATTTCCATAGTGGTTGCACCAATCTAAACTCCCACCAACAGTGGAGAGGTGTTTGTTTTTCCCCACAGCCTTGCCAACATTTGTTATCAGTTGATTTCCTGATGGCAGCTATTCTTTCTGGTGTGAGATGATATCTCAATGTTGTTTTAATTAGCATTTCTTGAATGACCAGTGATGCTGAACATTTCTTCATGTATTTGTTTGCCACTTGTGTATCTTCATCTGAGAATTGTGTATTCATCTCAGCTGCCCATTTTTGGAGAGGGCCTTTGAATTTTGAGGGGGTTTGATGTTTTTCAATTCTTTATATGTTCTTGATATAAGTCCTTTGTCTGAGGGGTTGCTGGCTAAAATTCTTTCCCATTCTGCGGGTTTTCTTTTCACTCTGTGATTTCTTTTGAAGTGCAGAAGCTTTTCAATAATATGAGATCCCAGTTGTTGATTCCCATGTAGTTTGTGTTTTATTCATGAATTCTCTGCCTACCCATATGTCTCCAAGACTTCTACATATCTTGTCTTCCAGTAGACTTAGTTTTCTGTTTTAATGTTTAGGTCTTTGATCCATTTAGACTTTGGTTTTATGCGTGATGATAGGCACCATTTAATAAAGAGTCTTTTTTCCCATTCTGTGGGTTTTGTATTCACTCCGTTGGTGATTTTTTTTAAAGTGCAAAAAATTTTCAATAATATGTGACCCCAGTTGTTGATTCTTTGAAGTGTTTCCCTCATAGTTTGTGTTTTGTTCATGAATCCTGTGCCTACACCTATGTCTCCAAGATTATTACCTACCTTTTCTTCCAGGATATTTAGGGTTTATCTTTTAATATTTAGACATTTAATCCATTTAGACTATAGTTTTGTACATAAACTAGGGCATGGGTCTAGTTTCAGACTTTGGCATGCAGAGAACCAATTTTTCCAGCACTATATATTACAGAGGCTATCCTTTTTCCAGTGAACATGTTTAGCATCTTTGCCAAATATCAGGTGGCTTAGTGTCTGTGTAGTTGCTTTGGCATTTTCTAATTGGTTTCATTTTCTTCAGGTTTATGTCTTTGCCAGTACCATGCTGATTTATCACTGTGGCTTTGTAGTATAGTTTCAGGTTAGGAATTGAAATGCCTCCTGACTTGCCTTTGTTGCCCAGAATCACCTTTGCTATTCTAGTTTTCTTCTGTTTTCAAATGAATTTTAGGAGTGTTTTCTCTAGATCTGTGAGTTATGTTAGTGGTATTTGGATTGGGATTGCATTAAATCTGTATAACCATTTTGGGAGTATGGCCAATGATGGTTCTTCCTTGACCCTTCCATTTTCTAATATCCTCTTCAATCTTCTTTTTTAGCATAGGATAATTTTGAACTCCTAAGTATTTCAATTTTTTAGAAGCCATTGTGAAAGTGATATTTCCATAAACTCTCTCTCATGGAGAGAAATTGTATTGATATCTGCTCTAATCTTTACAATTTCCTTAATTCGGTGAGCTTTGGGTTTAACTTTCTCTTCTTTTTCTAGAAGCTTGAGATGAAGCAGTAGGCTGTTTATTTGTGCTCATTCTGTTTTCTTGATATGACAATTTATTGCTGTATATTTCCTTCTTAAGATCACTTTCATTGCATCCCACAAATTACACTGTGTTGTTTTCTCGTTTTCATTGAATTATGGGTATTGCTTTATTTCTTCTTGAATTTCATCTGTGTCCCACTGGTTGTTCAGAACATTGTTATTTAAGTTCACTATATTTATGCAAGTTTTACAATTTTTTGCCATTAATTTCCAATTTCAGTATGCTATGTTGAGATTTTATGCATGGCATAATTTCAATGCCTTTGCATTTACTTAAGAATATTTTATGTGATAATATACAGTCGATTTTGGAGAATGTCCCGTGGGCAGCTAAGAAGAATGTTTATTCTGATGTGGTTGCGTGGAACACTCTGTAAACATCTATTAAGTCCAGTTGCTCACAGGTATGATTCAGTTCTATTATTTCTTTGCTGATTTTTTGTCTAGTTGATCTATCTCTTTGTGACAGTGGGCTGTTAAGGTCCCCTGAAATATTTGAGTTGTTGTGTATTTGGTTTTTCATGTCCTTTAGTATCTGTCTTATAGAGTTGGGTGCTCCTGTGTTTGGTTCATATATATTTATAATTGTTAGTTCTTCCTCTTGAATTTTTCCACTTATGACTATGTAGTGACCTTCTTTGTCTCTTTTAATCATTTTAGGTTTAAAGTTCACATTGTCTGCAAATAGAATAGTTACCCCTGCTTTTTTCTGGGTTCCTATTGCATGGAATACTGTTTTCCATCCTTTGAGTTTTAATCTATGAGTTTCTTTTTGAGTCAGATGTGTTTCTTGTATACAGCATATTTTGGGATCCTGTTTATTGATCTATTCTGTCAATTTATTTCTTTTGATACTTGAATTGAGTCCACTTACATTTATGGATATCACTGATATGTACTGGCTCAATTTTGACATGTTATGTTTCAATTGTTTGCTTTCTGCTTTCCCCCCTTATTTAATTGCTTGTGCTACCTGGTGGTTTTTTTCTGTTGTTCTGGGGATTGTGGTCATTTTTATCTCTGTCTAGTATGTCTTTCAACACTCTTTCTAGTTTGGTTTGCTGGATGTGAATTTCTTTAGTTATTCTTTGTCATGGAAGTATTTTATTTCTCCATTAAATTTGAATGAAAGTTTTTCTGAGTACATCAGTCTGGGTTGAAAGTTGTTTTCTTTCAGGGCTTAAGATACCTCACTGCAAGCTCATCTTGACTTGACGGTTTGTGCTGAAAGTCTGCTATGATTCTAATTGGGTTTCCTTGATAGGTGAGTTCTGTCATTTTTCTAACAGCATTTAGTATTCTGTTATTATGCTGCATGTCCATTATCTTAATTATTATATGTCTGGGTGTAGATTTATGTTGGTTGTGATTCTTTGGTGTTCTATATGCCTCAGCTATCTGCATATAAGTTCTAACCTGGCTTCAAGGTGGTCTGTGAGGATGGCAAGGGTCATGGGAGTGGCCCATGTCTAGCCAGGACCGGTGTGTGCTACTGACTGGAGTTCCTGGGGGAGGTGAGGTAGTCTGCCAGGAAGGCGGGAATTGTGGGAGAAGCCCAGGTCTAGCCCAGCCCCACATGCAACACTTGCTGGAGATTTTAGTCCCATGAGGTAGACTGCTACGATGGGGTAGGTCATGTTAGGGTTCTGGGTCTAGCCTGGCCCTGTGGGTACCACTGGCTAGAGTTTTTGGTTCTCACAAGGTGGTCTACTAGGACAGCAGATTTATTTAAAGAGAAAAAACAAAAAAAGAAAACAACCAAAGAAAACAGAAAAAAGGTAGCAACAATACAGAATTCCAAATGCAAAAAATAAAAGAACAACAAGAACAACAACCAAACAAAAACAAAAGCACTAAGAAATTGCTTCTTGATAAGATACATACTGTCATCATTGGAAATAGTTGTTCAAGTTACAAAATTAAAGCATACAATATAGACATTCAAACAATGAGACTGTTAACAGCTCTATTCAACAATCTAACAAAAACAGCAATATGGTTAAACATACATGCAGTTATATTCTTTAGAGCACTTAGTTTTCCCCTCTTTTTTCAATATGTTTTCAAATTTTATTTTAAAGGGGGTAAAATTAAACACAACACAACACAACAGAACAGGACATGAAAAAGCATAAATTTCGAAGCTAGACAACAAGAGATCTTCACTATCTGTTGTACTATCTCTGGTTTTCTTCCAAATGTTTATCCGTATCTTTGCATATGGGGAGTGCATACTAAATAACATAGCCAATCTTTTCACAATATGTGTAGTTAACTGACTCCCATTTGCTAATGAGGGGGGGACACAGGACAGGGGACAGGATGACATGAGATGTCTGATTCTCAGCCCACATGCCAGCAGGCTCACAGCTGCCCCCCAGAGAGGGGAGGAGCTCCTTGTTCTCCCAGCACCCTGAGTCAACCACACAGTGTAGGTCTGACACACCAGGATCTCTCTCCTTCAGGCTGATGAAACTCTGCCACACTCAGAGTAACCTCCCAGAGAGGGGAGGAGCTCCTTTTTCTCCCAGCAACTTGAGTCAACCACATGGTGCAGGTCCTGAGGTGCCAGGATCTCTCCCCTGCAGGCCCCCTAAAGTCTGCCATACTCATCTGCAATTTCTTTCTGATGAATTGACCATTACATTTCCAAAGTTCTGAAATGGCCAACAGACCACAAAAAGAATTCGTTTTAGGCTCCTGTTTGAAACCACAGCTACAGCAACCTGCTGGCCTTGCTTCAGGGTCAGTATTAAGTGATTTTTTAAGTTAAATTTTTTCAAATATGTGAATCCATTTTCCTGCAAGCATCTCAAGTTTATTATTATTTATGGCAGAGTAGTACTCCACTATACATAAAAACCATATGTTTTAATTCATTCATCTTTGGTTGGCATATATGCTCTTTCCACATTTTAGAACATACAAATTGTGTTATTCTAAAGAAGGATTGGACATAGATGGCTGTGGTATGATGGTTTCAATGTTTTTGGACAGATAAATGGATGCACCTTTTAAATATAATATTAAATGAAAAAATTGGATTTAAATATTTAAATATTTTTATTTCTCTAGTGGGAGAAACCAAAAGGATAAATAAAGAATATATATATTGGGAATTATGAGAATGGAAATGTGAATGGAAAATGAAAGTGTGGAGTTTGAAGAAAATTTAGGAGAGACAGAAAGCTTAAAAGAATAGAAAGAAATCAATAAATGCAAAATTTTATAAATGAATACAGGAAGAAAGATTGAAGATAATGGACAGGAAAGATAAAACAAAATCAAGAAATTATAAGCAGGTATAAATTCCTTTTGATAAATATGATCAGTATGTCAAAATGTACTCATAAAATTAATTTTAAAAGATTTTTCACACGTGGTAGAGCATCCTTTATGAGAAATTTTCAAATTTCAATATAATTCTTGAAGATCAATTTTAACAAGGTATTGAAAACTCTGTGCCATGATCAACTTTGTTTCATATCATACCTAAAATAAATGATCAACATAGATATTCAATACATTGTAATGTGTTACATAAATACAATAAAAATATATAACACTTGAATATCTCAAGGGATGCAGAAAAAATCCTTAATAATACTAAATTTTGTTTTATGATAATAGCCCCAAATAAATTACATATAAGAGTATCTTATTTCAACATAGTATTGGGTGTGTACATGGTAAACTCGTAGCAAACATTGTAAAAGTATTGAAATCTGAAGGCATTTTCTCTAAAATGTTAATGAAAATAAGTGTAGATAATCTCAAGACTCAATCAGCATAGTACTGGAATTTTCACCAGAGCAAATAATTCACAGGAAAAAATTAAAAAGTGTTAAAACAGTAAATGAGAAAATCAAATTATATTTGCTAATAATATGATTCTATTCATAAAATTATGGAGTAGCAACACCCCTTTGGAACTCAAATTTCTGCAAAGGAGTATAATACAAATTTATAGTACATATATCAGTGCCTTTTTAAATACCAATAGAGAGATGATTGAAAACAAAACCAGAGAAGGAATCTAATCCACTAGTATAAAAAAGAAATATAGAAAGGCTTAACTGAAAACATGAAGAATCTTTGCCATAAAAGTATAAAATAAACAAGAAAGAAATGAATAATAAAATAGAAGGTACAAAGACTTTCCATGATACATATTGGGAAAATAAATATTTTTAAAATGGCAATATTCTTCCCAAATGAGGCAATGATTCAATGTAATTTTCATGACCCTTCAAAAGATTAGAGTAAAACCCTACAGTACAGTTACAAGCCTAAAGAGAGGAATGAAAGAACTTGAAGAGCCAAAGCAATGCTGAGTAAAAGCAGCAAGTTTGGAGGATTCAGAGTATGTGACTTCAATATTATAGAATTATTGTAACAAAAATATTTTAAAGACATATAAATAGACATAAACTGTGGAACAGAACAGAGGTCATAGAAATAAACACATGTGTCTTTAGGCAACCAAAACATAACAGAAACATACATGCAAGGAAAGACAGTTTATAAATAGATGGTTTTGTGAAAATTAGATTTCTATAAGAGGCCAATAAAATTAGAATCCTGTCACCTGGAAGAGTAACTAACCAAATCAATGAAAGACATTAAAGTAATATCTGAAACTTTGTAACTACTAGGTGACACAATAAAAGAAACTATGATCTCATAATAGGCATGAGACAATTTCAATTGTTTCGCATTTACCTTAGTAAGCTTTATGGGATACAGCGCAGTGCATTTTGGAAAATGTCTCAGCTCCTGCTGAGTAGAACATGTATTCTATTTAATATGGGGTGGAACACTCTATAAACATCTATTAAGTCCATTTTTTGAAAGGCTTTATACAACTCTTCAATTTTATTCTTGACGCTTTTGTTTAGATGATTTGTTTATGTATGGTGTTGTGGTATTGAGTTCTGGAACTCTAATGGTGTTACTATCTTGTCTTTTATATTCGCAGTATTTGTTTTAGGAAGTTGTATGTAGTGGTGTTGGGTGCATATAAGTTTACAAATGTTAGCCCTTCATCTTAATTTCTTCCTTAACTGCTTTTCTGTGCCAACTATCTCACACACAGGGAATATACCTACTTACACATGTGTAAAAATAAATAGAAGAATGTACACAGCTTATTACTCATTTTTATTCTGAGTTGTTTCATTGAAATATAAAATTTAATGTAATTAAATATTGCATTTACTGACAATGTTTTCTCACATATTCATAGTCTAATTCTGAATTACTTTCATTAACTCCAAAGAATTACTAGGCATCAAGACCTCTGAAATAAGTTTTACTATTGCCAAAAATATTGTTTTAATTTTTAATGAGAGTATTTAATTCTATGGTATTTAATGGTGAGTAGGTAATAAAAGTTCAATGTTTTTGTTTTCTTTGATACAATTCTATGACCTCGTTCCACTTTCAAACACTAATTTCTTTTTTATTTGAAAGAGAATAAAACAAAATGGGACAGTACAGAGCAGATCAGAACAGGACAACATAGGCTACACAGTACTTTACATTAAGTCAACTGGACATCAACAGTAGCTAACACCATATCTCTTACTCTGCTATAGTTGAGCATAGTTTCAAATACAATAATATCAAACATAACA
Source organism: Dolichotis patagonum (assembly GCA_004027295.1). Lineage (NCBI taxonomy): Eukaryota > Metazoa > Chordata > Mammalia > Rodentia > Caviidae > Dolichotis > Dolichotis patagonum. The sequence goes on from PVJX010006787.1 coordinate 35,648, forward strand.
CAATAGTATAAAGCCATGCATAGAGTGAAAGAATTAAAGGGCTTTCTGAACTGAATAACAGAAAATGATCAATGGGTATCATAATATCTCATTTTCGATAAAAAATATTTTTTTGGCCTAGAAGTGGAATAGCTGGGTCAAATGGGACTTCCATACCCAGCTTTTTGAGGAATCTCCAGACTGACCTTCACAGTGGTTGCACCAGTCTACACTCCCACCAACAGTGTAGAAGAGTTCCTTTTCCCCCACAGCCTCTCCAACTCTTGTTGTTGGTAGAGTTTTCTATCTTGACCATTCTTTCTGGAGTGAGATGGAATCTCAGTGTGGTTTTAATTTGCATTTGTCTCATGACTAATGATGATGAACATTTTTTCATGTATTTATTTGCCATTCATATTTCTTCATCTGAGAACTGTGTATTCATTTCAGATGCCCATTTTTGGATTGGGTCTTTGAATTTCGAGGATCTGATTTTTTTTTAATTCTTTATAAGTTCTAGACAAAAGTCCTTTGTCTGAGGCACTGTGCATGAAGATTTTTTCCCAATTTGTGGGTTTTCTTTTCCCTCTGCTGGAAACCTCTTTTGACATGCAGAAACTGAACTGAAAACATCATACCACAGTGATATATGCGCACCCATGTTTATAGCAGCACAATTTGTAATAGCCAGATCTTGGAAACAACCTAAGTGCCCATCAACTGAGGAATGGATAAAAAAGTTGTGGCATTTTTATACGATGGAGTACTACTCAGATATAAAGAATGATCACGTCGACATATTTATAAGTAAATGGACATGACTTGAGACCATTCTCTTAAGCAAAATAAACCAAACTCACAAGGGTAAATACCATATAGTCTCCCTAGTATGAGATTTGATAAGAGTATATAAGACTTTATGGTAAGCATGCATCCCCATCTCACAGCTTTGAAGTCTTTCAAAGTTTTCAATCATCAGTTGGAATGGTTTTATCCTGTTTTGTTTGACTCTATCATACGTGATGATATGAACAGCCATTTTGAAGAAAACAAAACATTATGACAGCTATTGCTGATTTAATATCATCCTTCTTAGAAGTCCTACCATGCTTTTATGTTCTACTACCGTTGGTTCTATCTATAACATTGTGTCATATTGGAATTTGAATATGTGTGATAGTTCAAACAAATTTTTTTTATCCAACACTAAATTTTTAAATCTGTTTGTGTATTACATGTATTTCTCCCAAAACTCTTGATATGAGTGATTCTAAATTGGAAAGTTTTGAGAACTGGACTTACATTTACTACTTAGTTGAGTAATGTACATTTTATGATGCATGAGTCCTCTTTAAATTTTTAGCTTTTTAAAGCAAAACATCTTTAGCTTTTTAAAGCAAAACATCTTTTAAATCAATACATTCATATCTGAGATATGAATATTGACCCACAACTATCTTTTTTATCTCTTGTTTTACAACTTATTAATTTAATGGATGAGGAATTCCCGAGCAATAGTCACCAATTCTGGCACAAACAAATAGTATTATTTGGACTCTGTTTCATTGGCAATGCTTGTGACGAACAGATTCTTTAAACATAATCATCACAAAGCATCCAAAGCAGGTTACAGTGCATCCCTGGTGTGGTTTTTATTGTTAACAGAAGAATTCTAGGAGAAAGTGAGTGAGTGGTTACCCATGATAAGGAGCCTCTGACACATGCAGCATTCTTACAGTAAGTTATTTCTTTTCTACTTAAGTAAGATGGACATTCTAAGTAGAGTATTTTTTTTTAATTTCACTAAAGATAACTAAATATGAATGTGCATTTTTATGGGATGAATTGTGAAGTTGTAATGTTATTTACATTTTCCAATAATTAAAGCAAATGAGCACATCTGTCCTCAGATACAACTCCAACAGAGTGAATGTGAACAGGAATTTCATTTTAGTTCTCCTTGATGACAAAGTGTGAAAGAAATATATTTCCCAGTAATTAATATATGTAAGAAAAAATGGGTGCCAATTAGTATAAAATGTTCTTCCTTCTTGCTTATCCCATTTAAGCCCTAGGCCACTAGAGATCAGGGTCTGCTATTTTTACAATGATCCTGATAAGTGCATGTTCATCTAAAATAAATCTGTCCCCGAAACCTGAGTATTTTTTTGGAATTTCTGATTTCAATTGCATCTGTTGTGTTGGCTAAGAAGAACAATTATGGTGATTTCTTTAATCACTGGTCATGGCTCTTGCATATGGAGCAAGGACCTCCCCAGGTCCCTATGGTAAGATATGCCTTGAAGATTTCTCAAAACCATTAGAAGTTCTGGATAAGGATTCCTGGTTTCTTGCTTGAACAACTCACATCAGACCACAAAGGCTGGAGGATGCAGTCTGTCTGTCTGTCTGTCTGTTTGCCTACTTTTCTGATTCTGGAAGACACCTGGGGCCACCCAAGATAGTCTGTCAGTCCTGCTCAGCTCCTACAGAAAAAATCTAATCAACTGCCATTAATCAGGACCACTCTCAAGGAATGAAGTTAAAATATTTAACCTCTAAAAGTCTGTTGAATAAATGAGTGAGTGATTGAAGGGAATGGGCACCTTAAGAAGTAGTTTGCCTGGTCTGTGCACCAACATTGGGAAGCACTTGTTATGGTGGCTGATTGGATCCTCATCTGTTATTCTATGGCAATCGACATTGCACAATGAAAGCTTTGAACCATTGTTAGCTAAGGTGCATCTAAATTCCCACAAGGGACTCAATCAGGTGGGCATCTGAATGTTTCCTCTAGGAGGAACACCCACCTTTTTGTCTGTTGCACCTTCAAGGGTACACATTGTACATGTAGGAAGTCAGAGATAGAAAGTAGTTAGTCAAAATGCACAGTACCTAACTACTGAGAAAGGGGTTTTTCTACAATTTTTCACTTAAACATGAAAGCAAACCACTCCCTGTGTCTGAAAGAAAAAATGTAAAAAAAAGAGGCCCATTCTTCCTGAGAACTCCACCTAGGAATACTGGTGGAACTCCACAGTTGCTGCCAGCAAATATAGCTTCATTCCCTGCTCCTGACTTGTCTACTTCCACTCGACTGAACTGACTTCAACTAACCACTGCCTGCATACAGCTACATAGGCCTTAAATCCAGTGCATTCTTCATATCCTCATCAGATGGCATCATCTAATGCCTACCCAAGATGACTGTCAGCAATTTCTACTGAGTTCCACATTTCGACTGAGACAAAATTGGACTGTAAGCCCTGAGAAGTAAGTAGCTATGACATTTCCAAAGGTCATTTTCCTTAGAAGCAACTCAATCCAGCTCATCTCAAAGATATTAAAAAGTGGTGCAAAATGTCTCCCAATTACTGTTACTCAGAAATGTGATGTGCTGCTGCTTGGATCTGCTGACCTGTATAAAATCTGGATCTTAAAAAAAAAAAACAGCATCTGACATCCATAAGACAATTCAGTCTGCTTGATGACCATACCCCCTAGTTATGATTATAAGGGCTACAGATGCAAAAATAAATGACCCTTCCATCTGCAAGACACAAAGAAACCTGAATATCCAAGTCCACCTTAAGCTGAACCACTCCTCACCCTACCAGACCTGGATGGATAGGACAGACTGAGATCTATGAACCTGAGACACTGAAAGCCTGAGATCATTGACAAAGTTGAGGACCAGCTTATGAATTTCCTGGTAGACAAAGGATCAGAAACCTCTGCCTTTAAAGGCTTCCTCTCTCGAAAATTTACCATTGTAGGGATGACTGGAATTCTTGCCTCTCAATCCTTCTGCCAGGCACAAACTTGAATCCTGGGAGGATTTCTCACAAAAATCACTGGGAAGCAATTGCAATCAGGGGTTAAAATTCTCCCACATTTTTCTAGGAGGCTCTAACAACAGATTTGGTGATGTTCCAATCACCTTTTTTTGGGAACAGTCTGTTTCTCTGTCCTATGCAGGACCAACGCCACCTGCATTATACGCTGTCAAATGGTCAAAATATACCTCTTATTCCTGCAACCAAAGTCAGTGAAGAATATTATCCAGTCCAATTTCTCTGAGCTGTACAAGCTACCTTGGTCTTCTGCCACTCATAGACTGGATTTAAAGAATGCCTTCTTATGCGCTCCATAGGTGCTTGCCAGCCAGAACCTCTTTCCTTTTAAAAGGAAAGACACAAAACAGACCTGGAATGAACCTCTCAGAAGTGGAAACAATTTTTTTCTCTTTTTTGACAAGTCCTCATTATTGAGGTTTCCCAGCACAAAACTTTAATGAACTTCTGATTAATGACACCCAAGTTGCCTGCTGGAAAGACACAAAAGCTCTGTTACAATATCTGGCAGACACTGTGTATAAGAAACAATCTCCACAAATTTCTTGGATCTGCTGGCCTATATAAAATCTGGATCTTTAAATTCACAAAAACAATGATGCTTACTAAGACTGTCAGACCCTTTGTGTGCCTAGTGGCTTACCTGTATAAATACATGGATCCTCTTTTCCTTTACACTCTATTAGCTATAGTCTTTCTGATCAAGAAAGCTGACAAGATCATCTAAGGCTAATATCTAACTGTGCAGATGCCACCTGTTGCACTAGACTCCTGAATTGAGCTCCTGATTCAGGGGTGTGGACACCCTAATCCTACAATGTCTGTGCACAAAACTGAGCCAACCAGACCACGAATGAAAAATAAAACTCATGTATGAGTATATCCTATTTATAGATGAAAGTAGCTCTGCTAGGAATGGAGTAAAACAGTCTAAATTTTCTGTGGTCACTTTGCACAAAGTTATTTTGGCCAAAGCTCAACTGCTACTAATTGCTACTATTTGGAAACCTGCCACTGATGACACAAAACCTGAATTCCCAAGTCTTCTCTGTGGATTCAATGAATTAAAAAATCAGTCCACCACAGAAACTTTAGCCAATGTTACCAGAATATCCATCTTATTCAGAGCCAGATCTAACTCCATGGTACATTTTGCAAGCTGAAGCAACAGTGCTGGCACCCTTACTCTTGCAATGAGCTCAGGCCTCAGTGTCTGTGTCACCAACTGCAACCTCCAGCAACAAGCATCTATTGGTGCTTAAATCTACCAACGCAAACTAGCTCGATGTATTCCTTATCCAAGCTGAGACGGTAACAAAAGTTTGAAAGGTCCTGATGTGAAAAATCATCACTGGATATCACCTACCCTTGACTATTGGCAGCAACAACAGGCCTCCATTTGTAATAGAAATAATTCAAAACAGGAAGGACTCTAAAACATATAGGCCACAAAGCTCTAAAATGTTAAAGAAAGGAAACATAACCCTACAGGAACAGTTTGTAACCAGTTCCATAATGTTTAACTAAAACACAAGCTATACCTATAAACACTTCAACAGACATACAAACCATGTATATATTAACTCCCTCTACAAGATTCAGAAATCCAGCCTTAAATCTACTGGAGAATTTTCCTAGACCAGACAACTCACTGTGAAGCATCCTTCTCTGGATGCTGACCAGTCCATGTACAGTTGAAGTCTGAGGATCCTGTTCACAGGATTTCTCCATATTTATTCCCCTTATCTTTTTGCCTTTTCAGGTTGCTTATCCTAGTCCTTGCTTTGCCTTGGCTCTATGAATGATTGCTCTGAGGGAATAGAAAATAACCAGTAAGGCATTTATAAATAGTAAACATTTGAGAACAATCCAAGGCATATTATACACACTCTTGGATACAAGGCTTATTACACACACTCTCAGATCAGATTAGGTCATTCACTTCTTTGTCAGTCAACTTAGGAACAAACCCTAAAGCAAGGGAAAGAAACCACACAAACACCTGATGGGAATTTTCAGTCTTTTAATCTTAGGTCAGGCAAATTCTATGGCCACTCACAGCCCTTATGTCATTTTTCTGGATGGGCCTTGTCTAAGCAGGTCACATGTAACATACCCAGCAAAAGTTTTCTGGGGAAACTAAAAGATGGAAAATGCATAACAGATCCTACCCACCAACATACTACAGTTTGTTAGTTGCCTAGGTAATAGTTCCACTTAAAGTTCCTGTTACTTTTGTTTCTTAGTAATGGCTGATCAGTGTGACACATAGCTGGGCACAGTGATGCATATTAGAAGAACCAGTCCCAAAATGACAAGGTATTCTGTCTCTGTATTTCCTCCCTCCTTATCTTATGTAAACATAGACCATCAGAAATCAGGGTCTGATATTTTGGGAGTAATCCTGATTAATGCTCATTGACATAAAGAAATCTGCTGCCGAACACTTCGTATATCTATTTGCTATTTCAAGAAAATCAGATAGTGCAGACAATGTAAAAAATGCCTCTTCACACAAGAAATAGCAGAAAACTTTCCAAACATGGATACAGAATTTGACATACAAAGAAATGAGGCATATAGAACCCTAAATAGACATAACAAAGATAAATCTACATCAAAACATATATTAATGAAGATCCTTGAAATGTAGCACAAAAACAAAATAATAAAGAAAAGAATCAAATCACTCATGAAGAAAAAGCCATTGGAATCTCAGCATACTGCTCAGTACAAAACCTGAAGACAAGGAGAGTTTGGAGTGAAGTGTTTCAAGGCCTATAAGTAAACAGGCTACAACCCACGTACCATGGGTGTACCATGCAAAATCTATCTTTTGATGTACCATGCAAAATCTATCTTTCAAAATCAATGAAGCAATAAGAAACTTCCATAACAACAAACAAAGAAATTCACAGTCACCAAATCAGCAAGTGAAAATTATCTCAAGAGTATTTTAGAAAGAGAGAACAATGACCACAATTCCAAGAACACCAGTAGAAACAAGCTACCAAGTGGGTTGTAATGTTTGGTTAAGATAACTTCAGAAGAATAGAAGCTTAATTAAATATGCTCAGAAATTCTACACTCTGGGGTGCAGAGGACCTACACTTGGGTAGTTTGTTGCCTAGATGTGTTAAAGGGAAAATGAGGAAAAATGGGCTTTTTTCTTTATGGAGGAGTGCCAGTCTTAGTTTTCAGCTTGAACATCATCTTCTGACTTCCAACAGAGCCTATTTGGTTTCAGCCTCAGATTCCTTGGCCTTCCCAAATCGACTCTTCTGGTCTTCATCATAGTCTCCATAGACTCTGCAGCCTTCTCTCTCAGATTCATTGGTTTCCTGATGCAGACTTGCTGGAGAAACTGCAGTGAATTCCAGAACTTCGATTGAAAGTGCCAGTCCCAGTGCAAACATCCTCTGGAGGCTTCCTTGTGCAACTCTTTGCTAACCATCATAAGCCAATCTTGTAATTTTTTCTAATTGTTATATTTTCTGTTATGTCTCTTTCTGTAATAGTATAAAGACTGATACACAGGGGATGCCAATGAAAAATGGGGAAAAGCAGGATACAAACAACAGTAAAATATGTGGCTAGGTCAACACATGAGTTATAACCATCAATGTAAATGGACTCAATTCACTAATAAAAAGAAATAGGTTGAAAGAATGAATCAAGAAGCAAGATCTAATAGTACACTGCATACGAGAAACACATTTATCTGGTAAGCAGCATCACAGGTGAGCAGCAGGCATGACAAGGAGAGAACAAATCAGCATATCCTGAGATCCATCCATGTTGAAACATTGGAGGCAGACCAAGAAAGCAACGAGCTCTTCTTTCTCATAAGAAGCAACGGGAGTAAACAGCAGGAACACTAGGGAGAGAATAAGTCATCATCTCCTAAGAACCAGTCATGTTCAGCCAACCAAGAAAGCAAGGAGCCTTCCTTCCTGACAAGCAGCGGTACGACTGAGTGGCAGGCACAACTGGGAGAGAACAAGTCACTGTTTCCTATGAACCTAACAGTGCACAGGCTGAGAATCAAACATCTCATTCCCCCCACCTGATAGCAACTAGATGGTTTCAAGGACAGCCAGCATTGATAGCAACTAAGGCACATAAAGCAACTAAATACTTGTATTGTTGGGTTGATTATGCTGATTTGAGGTTAGAGGTCTGAGCATATCTTAGGAGGAGGACAGTATGCAATATGGCAAATAAGGGGGGATTTCCTTTTATCTTCTCTTTGAAGGCAAATATAGTCTACCTCTTTTGCTTTGTTCTGATTAACTGTTTTGCTCTATTCAATATTCTCTTTTGATTGGTTTTATAATGTTCTGTTTTGGGTTTGATTTGCTATACCCAATTGAATGGACAACTATTTTGAAGACAACAAGACACACTATGCTACCTATTATTGTTATCAAGGTGTCCTCTTAAGTTCTGTACCAATTTTGACTACATTGTCTCATTTGGCTTTGTTCTGTCTTATTTTGTTGTATTTTGCTATCTTCAAAATAACAAAGAACTTTAACAAAGCAAAACAACTAAAAAGAACTAAGACCAAAAACGTTATACCAAATTTCTAAACATGAAACTTAACACATTCCAATGGTTTGAAACACTGATGATATTGCATGACTGCCCCATCATACAGCAGTCTCACTGGTGGTACAAATGGATCTACTCATTTCTATCTGTCTTTTTATTAATAAAATGGTTTAAGGTGCTGAACAGAACACATGCATAGTGGTCAAAGTTGACAGGAACATAACACTTTCAAAACAGAGCTACAAATTATAGCCTCGTGTTGCACAGATTAATAGCCAAATCTCACAAATATACAAATAAATTTTAAAAAGAAAAAAAATGAACTAACAAAAACTAGATGTGAACCACACCTTCAAAAACGTGGAATCTATACATATCTACACACTGTTGCACAGCACAAGAAAGGAATACACACTCAGGTCACCAGCACAAGGAACCCTCTCCAAAATACATCACATAATTGCCTAGAGAGCTTGTTTAAGGAAATACAAATGAATCATTATTATCTCATTCACATTACCACGGCATACTGCAATGAAACTAGGAAACAACAGCAAAGGAAACAAGACAAATTCTGCAAAAATGTGGCAATGCAATAATGCAATCTCAAAACATAAATTGGTCATAGAAGAGATCAAGGAAGAAACTAAACTTTCTATATTCCAGTGAATATGCCATTACAACATAAAATGAGCTATGACACAAGTGAAAACAGTCTTAAATGGGAAAGTTATTGCTTCAAAAGTACACAGTAAAAAAAAAAAACAGACAAAGCCCTACTGAATAACCAAATGATGTACGTGAAGGTTCTAGGAAAAACAAGAACAATCCAAATCAATATCTAAGACCAGGAAAGATAAAAAGATGAAAACAGAAATCATATAAATTGCAATAGAAAAACACAAAAATCAGAGAATGAGAGAACTGGTTCTTAAACAGCCAAACACATGGACCAAATTTACCAAAGGAAGGATGGGAAATAAACATATTAATACAATTAGAAATGAAAAAGTTGAAATCAAAATGGATGCTGTGATACTTCAGAAGATAATTACTTTCAAATATGTAATTCAATAAATTTTAGAATAGAGAAGAAATGCATAGATTCCTTGACACATGGTTTATCAAACCTGAATGACCAGACATGGTGTTCCATGCCTGCAATCAAGCACTTGAGAGGCTGAGGCAAGGGTTCTGAGAGTTAAAGGCCAGAGTGGGCTACACAGTGGGGCCACAGGCAGCCTGAATTGTTCAGAAAAAGCCTCTCTCAAAAGCAAAAACTAAAACAAACAAACAACCCAAAACCACAATCAAGAAGGGGAAAGCTCAGAAGTGTCTAATAAGAGACAGCAAAATCAAGGAATGAATAAAAACCTACCAAATAAGAAAAGTCCAAGGCTTCTTAGATTCATCACTAAGTTGGATAAGAGCTTTGGGGAAGATCTAATGTCAAAATACCTCAGACTCTTAGATGAAATTAAAAGAAAAAAAATAATTTCAAACTGCCTCTGAGCAAGAAGTATGACTTTAATTCCCCAGACAAAGGCCTAACTGAAAAAGACTACCTACTACAAGCCAATCACTTTAACACATCTTCTCACACTTGATCCTCCACTGATACATGCATGACAGTCCTGGGGGTTAGCTTTCTCACTAGTGGTATAAGTCCTAGAGTGATGCATTGGATATACACACATGTTCCACTGGTACTTCAAACATTGTGGCTGTGAGACATAAGAAATATGGCTCTATTGTGAATGTGTTAAAGAATACAGACACTAAAATATTCAACTAGATAATGCAAACACAGGGTAATGAACTGGTAAAACAGATTACACATCATGACCAAATAGGCTTCATCTCAGGAATGTAATGTTGATTCAAATATATAAATCAAAGCCAGATGTGGGGGCCCAGCTGTAATTCCAGGATTTAGGAGGCTGAGACAGGAAGACCATTGTGCATTTGAGTCCAACCTAGGATGCAAAGTGAGCTCAAAGACAGCCTGCACTGCATAGGGAAATCCTATCTCAAAAATAAACAAACTAATAACAAATACAAATCAATCCATCATGTATATAGAAGCAAGTACATTAATAAATTGACTGTCTCAGTAGAAATATAAAAAGAATAGAAAACCCCAACATCCACTTAAAATAACTAGACAAGGACTTTATTTCATTTGGATAAAATCCACTGATGTTAAAACTGCTTTGAAAAACATATTAAAAGGAGTAAAAACTGAAACTCTTTCCTATAAAATCAGCCAAATTGATGTTAACTGTCACTACTCTTGTACAGTACATTAATTGAAAATTTAACCTGAAGAATCAAGCAAGAGAAAAAAATAAAAGGAACACAAATACACAAAGAAATAGTCAAATTATCATTATTCACACAGGATGTGATTCTTGACAGAGGAAATCAAAGAAATTTCTCCAGAAGATTGCTAAAAGCAATAATCAAATTCAACAGTGTAAGAAGATACCAAGTGAACACACAAAAACCAATAAAACTTCTGTATACCAATAATGAACTCACTGAGAAGTAAGTTAGGAAAATGAAGTGGGTTCATAAACAATATAGGAATCCAAGCAGCCAAATTGATAAATTTGGAATTAAATTAGCTGAGCTCAGCCACCACTCCCGTGGGCCCATTTCAGAGTCTTGGTGAGTGGTTAAGAACTTGGAATGTAAAGCTTTTAATCAGAGAACTACAAAAAGACATCCTGTTGGAAACAGTTTAGCTAGAATGTTACATTAATTTTTCATTGACAGCTCTACCCTGCTTCCTTTGTTGAGCAGGTTAGTTTTTGTAATAGGACTTAAGTGTTGAGTAATTTTCCATTTTCCTGGGTCAAATACAGGACACTAGTCAAATGCAGAACTCACAGTGGCATCAGTTATGCGAAGCTACAACATTCCCCACTGATTTTAGTACATAAATCAAATCCTTGATTCCTCGTCATTTTTCTAAACAATATCCTCCTTATGTACCATATGTAAATCCTCATATTGTGAATATATAACCAAATAGGAAAATAAAATATGCTGTAAGAAAGACAGCTTCTTTAATAAATGGTGTTGTGCACAGTGGCAACACACATGCAAAAGATTGAAGCCAAACCCTTATCTTTAAATATGCACTACATTAAAATAAAAATGGATCAAAGATCTACCACTGAAACAAAGATAAAATATTAAGAAATATTTAGTACCTAAATTCTGAACACAGTACTGAAAATATGGATGGGGACACAGAGAAAGGTAGATCACGGAAATAAACAAATGAATAATTGAATATAGAAACGTAGGGCCTGGCCTGGTGTCTACTGTCTGTTCCCAGGATTGCTGAGGCTGACGCAGAGGAATCTCATAGAGTATGAGGCCAGCCTGGGCTACAAAGTGAGTTTAAGGATAGCCTGAACTGCACGGTACAGTTCTATCACACAAATATAGAATAAATAAATAAAATAGAAGAAACATCAAGACCACAGGCGGCTAGAGCCTTAAGAATCATTCATTGACTAACCATTTGTGCTGCTGCAGCATTTACTTTTACTAGGTTTCTGGGCCTTGTCACCACCTTTAAGTAATCAAAACTTTCATAGAAACAGACAGATCCACAGCACAGAAAGTTGGCTAACAAATATCAATGGTGGCAGAGTGACATGGCACTGGGGCAACAATTTAAGGCAACAGCTAGCAGAAACAGCCAGGACAAAAGAGAAGAGCAAGTTTCTTTTCCTCCTTTATATAGAACACAGCCAATACCCCTCTAGGGGAAGTGGGGCACTCAGGAAATCTCCTTTCCCTCCTCTTGCCCAGAGTGGGAATGTCTACAAAGTAAAAATTTCTGGCTCCTGGCTAAGTCTCTTAGTTAAACTTCTGAACTTCTCATGTTGCCACAGTGTATCAAACATAGTAATCCTTTTTCAGAGGAACAGCTGGAAAAAGTCCACAGTATGGGGAGTTTTCTTACTCTGTTGGTCATTTCTCATGCTGGACAAAACATTTGTAATATGATGAGATCACAGTTATTTTTTCTTTGTGGTACTTCTTGTGTGCTTGGGGTTTTGTTCATAGAGTTTTCACCTACATCAATGACTTCAGCAGTTCTACTCATACTATCTTCTAGCAGATTTAATATTTCTGTTTTAATATTTTGATCTCTAGTGAGTTTTAATTTGAGTTTAGTACATGGAGAACTATATTGGTCCAATTTTAATCTTTCAAACATGGAGAGTCATGTTTCCAGGACCATTCATTAAAGAAGCTATCTTTTTTCTAGTAAATATTTTTGGTGCCTATGTCAAGGATAAGTTGCCTATGTATAGAGTTGTTTGTGTATATTTTGATCTGTTTGGCTGATCTTCGAGTCTATTTTTTCCAGTACCATGCTGTTTTTATCAGAGTGGCTTTGTGTAGTATACTTTCAAGTCAGGGATTATGATGTCCTCTGCTTTAGATTTGTTAGCCAGAGGTGCCTTTTATATTCCAGGTCTCTTCTCGTTCAAAGTAAATTTTAGGATTGTTTTCTCTAATTCTGTGAGATATGCTGCTGAATTTTGATAGAGTTTGTATGAAATCTGTTGCCACTAATATAGATAATTATGAGAGATATTACCTAATTCTTGTTATTGAATTATTTCCCTGTTGCCTATTTCCATTTTTTTCTCTTTTATGCTAAACTGCTCTCAATATCTACTGCATTCATTTTATTCAATATTTTGTATTTTTTAGTTTCATTGTATCCTTCTAGGATATTTTTGAGACTGTTTGTAGCCCTAATTTGGTGGTCATTAATTTCTTGCAGTGCTGTTTTTTTTTTCATGAAAGTACCTTATTTATCCATTTATTTTACAGATTGTTTTGAAAAATCAAGTTTGGGTTGCAAATTGTGATCTTTTCAGTTCTTAAACACTTATCTGCACTCTTATCCTTTATGGTTTGTGTTAAGAAATCTGCTGTAAATTCAATGAATCATATTTATAAGTGACTCATTGATTTTTTGTAACATGTATTAATATCTCCTGTATTGCATCTCTGGGCATTTAACTAAAACAGGGCCTGGATAAGCTCTCATTTCTTCATGGTTCTTTGGGGTTTCATTTGCCTCATATAATTGTATTTTGAAGTATTTCCAAAATTCTGGAAATTTTTCTAATACCTGTGAACCAGGTTTTGTGCCTTTTTTTCTCTTCTGATATTTCACTTATGTTAAAATATAAGTGAATATTCTCTGTATTCTCTTACAAGTACTGGACCAATTCTTATGATTTTATATGATTTATAATGTATCTCTGAAGAATTATTTTTGGAATCACTAATCTCTTGTAATTCTGATATTTTGTCCTTACGTTGTTCACTACTGCTGCTTATAATTTTTAAAGTCCTAGATTTCTGTTTGAAATCTTCTTTGGACTCTAAATATTTGCTAAGCTTTTCATTTAAATTTTTTATTTTGTCTAGTTTTTATTAGTGTCCCATGTAATCTTCCTGAATACGAAACCATGAATCAATCACAAGACTGTCCCCAAGACTGCATGAGGCTTTGCAGAGACACAGACACAAACCATAACATTATCTATCTGTACAGTCCAGAACATGCCCCATAGGAACCAGTGGAATAAAACAGAAAAAAATATTTCTTGATAATTTATTAAGTTACAATTATAAATGTAGATCTCATTTAAAGATTATGAAAATATATGTATTATTTCCATTTTGCCTGTAAATGAGTATGACCTCCACTCATCACACATTCTAATAAAACCCATGAACTCACCCTCTCAATCTAATTTTTAGCATCAAGATATATTTCTTAAGTCACATAAGTTTAAAATTTAAACATATAACACAAAAATTACATAAACATTATAGTGTATAAAAAGATATTTATTACCCGTAAGTGACTAACTAACCCAGTGCAGATACGAAAGTCATGTATTACTTGAATAGAAAAAAATGCTCCCAATTTTGCTGATTAATAATTCTACTCATAATGACTTGTGAAAGATAAAATCTTTCACTTTCTTCATATTTAACAGTAGGGTTTGAATTGAACTTTTAATGTATACATCTCAGAAAATAATAAGTACCTTTTGCATATTTAATATTAATGTTGTCAATCAGCTCAAAATGGGGAAAACTAAGAAATTATATCCCAATGGTTACTAACTACGCTCTGCTGAAAGCTTTAGGAGAGTGAGTACAATGATGGTTCTGAAATAAACATTCAGTAAGTAGTGGCAAGAACACGAGTATGCAGCCTGAAACTCTAGAATTGAGGGAGTTGTTTGTACCCCCAGATACATATAATTTGTAAGAAAAAAACCACACTATTTTTCTGTTAACTACACTCATGGCATATGTGGAGAAAATACTGGAATCTATAAGGTTTGTTTATATTTGTCTCACATAAATTTTTGGAGATTTATTTCAAAGTAAGGTTTTGGAACACAATCCCTGGTGGACTGTGGTGGGTTCACTAATGGTCCACTCATAACACTCAGACAACCTGAATCACTATGGTTCTGGGTGTGGAAGGACCATCTGAGGACTGTTGCCAGCAGTATTAAACGAGAACTGCAAGGGAAGATGCCTTGCTGTTGATCCTTGTGCAGAAGCTTGTCCTAATGCTTCTCCTTATGTGAACTCAGTGTCCTCATTGTCAGAAGAGCTTGGGTCCTCAGTGTTACTGAGGATAGCTGAGGTTCTCTTTGGGTGAGCTCTGGCCCAAACCCTGAGCATTGATTCCTGGCTCCAATGCAGATCCCTAAGCCTGCAAGCACAATCCTCATCTCATTGGTGAAGAAGTTCTAGATTCCACCACTGACCCTCGTCCTTATCAGTGCAGATTCTTGACACAGACTTATAAGACACATTGCCATGGGTTTTAGGCCTCCAGGTAGACTTGGACAGGATATTGTCATGGGATCTAGGTCTTCAGGTGGACCGTGCAGGACATTGCTGTAGAATCCAGGCCATCAGTTGAATTCTTCTGGTCTCTAATGTGTGGACAGATCACTTGAAATCTACATTTGATGTTTTGGGTGAGTATTATAAAATAATCCTATAAATTATGCATCTGATTTTAAATGAATTTAATTGAAACCCTGACTGATGCAGGGACTAAAAGGTGAAATAGCTCAATTCATTTATTGTTTTTTATTTATGATATTTTGTTACTGGAAATCAAACTCACAGCCTCGGGATTGCCAGTCAAGCACAAATGCTGCTGATCTAAATCTCTGGCCCTTGTCCATAAGATTTCACTGCACATTGAAAAGTTCATACACCATGATCAAATTAGTTTCATTTCATAGATAAAAGAATGGTTCACTATATGTAACTCAAGAAACATAATGCAATAATTAAATAGATTCTGAGATATATAACACATGATTGCCTCATAAAATGTAGAAAAAGCCCTCGACAAAATTAACATTTCCATTATGATAAGAATCCTGAATAAATTACATGTAGTAGTATCAAAATTCAACATATTAAAGGCTGTCTACATGACAAAGCTATAGCCAACTGTATACCAGGTAGGAAGTCTGAACACTTTTTATCTAACACCAGCATGAGATAAGGGTGTGCACTTGCACAGTTTATTCAGTATGGTACTGATTATTTCACTTAGAACAATCATGCAATGGAATGAAATAAAAGATGTTCAAACACAAAATGAAAAATAAATCACTTTTGCAGAAAATATTGCTTTATACAGAAAAATTATGAAACACTCTACCAAAAAATTTCTAGAAATCAAAAATACAGCAAAGTAGCAGAATATAAATTCACCATAGAAAGATCAATGTCTTTTATAATCACCAATAAATAATTGTCTGAATAATGAATCAGGAAAGAATCCTGTCATCTGCAGTAAGAAAAGAAAGAGGTAACATAAATGGTCTAACCACAGATATGAAAAATATTTACAATAAAGATCATAAATCTTTGAAAAAAATTAAGAGCAAAATAAAAGTTGCAAAGATCTCCCACATACATAGATGGGACAATTGATATTGTTAAGGTGGCAATATTCCCAATATGTGGTAAAGATTCTATACATCATCCATGATATTTTTCACGAAAAAAATAATCCTGAAAGTTTTAAGTAAGTGCAAGATACTGAAGAATCAAAGCAATCTAGGGTAAAATGACTAATCTTGCAGGATTCAAAATGCTCTATTTCAAAACATAGTACAGAATCATTGTGATGAAAACAGTATTTTATTCAATGGAAGTAAACATAAAACAAGGGAAGAGAACAATGTACCCTGAAATAAATGCATGTAGCTTTAGCCAACTTATTCACAACAAACATGCAAGAAATATTTGTGTGGTAAAGGGCAGTTATTTTTTTAAACAAAAAGCCCTGGAAAAAGTAGATGACCATAAATAGACCACTGAAACTAGCAATCTGTCCTTCATTTAGAAGAAAATGCATTCAAAATGCATCAAAGACTTTATATACTCCCTAAAGTTTGTAGCTACTAGGAGGCACCATAGAAGAAATATTTCAGGTTAATGGCACAGGCAAGGATTTCCTGGGCTGCACTCCCATAGCTCAGGAAATATAAGTGAGAATTGTCAAATGAGATGACCATATTTCTCCTTGTCAGAGAACAGTGAGCATCTGATCAAGTGGAAATTCATTTTATGAACCATTCACAGATTCACTGGAGCAAGGTATTGCACTTTTTTACTCTCAGATGAATATATAGAGTTCATATTTCACCTCACGGATCTGGAGATTGGGAGCTCAGTGAGCTTTGACAGTGTAAGTAAAACCAGCCTGGCTTAGTGCTGGGCAATGATGTTATCCTGAACCCAATCACAGACAGATGGAAAGACCCACATGACCATCATCAGGAGTGGGGGTGAAGAAGATAGCAAAACCTTCCCATAGCTAACAGGCTATATTTGTTCAGAAAGTTGAACTGGGCCCCTGACTTGGTGAAAAAGCAGTGGCTCAAGGTGGAGCAGAAGCTGGGTTCTACCTGATGCATTTTTTACTCTCAGATGAATATATAGAGTCATATAAACACCTGCCCTCTTCCACAAGACTTACTGCACTTTGGCAGTACCATGTTAAGGACTTTTCTGTCTATGTTCATTAAGAATATTGGTCTGTAGTTTCTATCTTATTTGGGTCCTTTTCTGCTTTTGCAATTCTAGGTACCACGAATGACTTGAGACTATTTATTTCTTTAAATCTTATTGAAATATTTAGGAAGGATTGGAGTTAGATCATTCCTAAAATTCTTTTAAACCAGACTAATAGTTACCACAATTTGGCAGTACCTAAGCTCTACTTGAAAATATTATTATTAACTGTATTACAATGGACAGGATATCATACATGCTATAATCAGTTTTTCTTCCTTGTATGATACATTGTGATTATATGGGGTCATAATCACCATCATAGACAAGTACCAACAGCCCTTGATATGAACCCAAATAAAAATCTTATCATTGTTGACAAATTGGAAAGGTAGGTTGTTGGGGTAGACCTATAGCAACAGCTATATTCAGAAGATATCAATGAAGAACAGACATCTCCTGGAAAAGCTACAAGGGCAGTGATAAAGGCATCCACCAAAAGAAAGTGACAGTCATCAACACACACACACACACACACACACACACACACACACACACGCACACACACATGCACACAATAAATAAAAGAATAAAATAAAATAGAATGTAACTAGGTAGAGAAACAAAATGCAACCCAGAACTCCAGCCTACCCAGGCCAAGCTGAGAATACAATGATATAGAAGAAACTAAAAGTCAAACAGTGGAAATTTCTCAAATGATAGTGCCAGAAATTAAAAAAAAAACCAACAGAAAAATGCAATAGGCAGTCAGGTAGAAGAAACAACGTTGCTGATAATGAAAGATATTAAGAGTGGACACAATTAAAAAAATAGAAGAAATTGGGATAATATTGGAAACTGTAAATGCTATCTATAGGAAAGAAATGGAATCCATGAATGAGAACCTATAAGAAATTCAGGAGAGAGATTTAAACATCCATTGAAAGTATAAAAACTGCATTCATGGAATGTAAGGAAAAATACCATACTTAAGACAGAATTGTGACTAGAGATTATGAAAAGAAAGTTGACTCCAAATTAGCAAGAGGTATGAAAACTCAATTCAACTGCTGCAAGATGAAGAAAAGAAGAACAATGTAAGTTTCCCTGGGATCAATAAAAAAGCTGGAAACACTGAAAATGCTGCAAAACATAAAGACTTTCACAGAAATAAGGGCAGAAAAATTAACAAGCATGGATAAAGTTTGACATACCAATACATGAAGCATATAGTACTCCAAACAGCCATACCCAAAATAAATCTACCTTAAGGCATATAATAATTAAGATTCCAGAAATTCAGCACAAAACAAAGTATTAACATAAGTTAGAGAAAAGAAAAAATCACCTATAAAGGAAAGCACAAGAGAATCAGAGTACACTCCTGAATACAAACACTTAAACCAGTTAGAGCCTGCAGTGTGGTATTTTAAGCTCTAATGGGAAACAAGCTGCAACGTAGATTGACGTACCCTGCAAAACTATGTTTCTAAATTGATGGAGGAGTAAAATACTTCCATGACAAAAAACATCTGAGGAACCTCATGATGACCAATCCGGCTCTTTGAAATATTCTGAAGCATATATTAGAAGGAAAAAATGAAGACCACAACCACAAGAACACCAACCAAAAGAACTGATGAATAATACAAGCAAGAAACAGCAGGGAAAGATAAGGAACCAATAAGAAAATAATATGAAAAAGATAAGCCAAAATACCTCTCTTACAACCATTGTTATAAGTGGTCTGGATTCAGCAGAACAAAGAAACAGACTGGCAGACTGGATCAAGAAGCAAGATCCAACAATATGCTGCATTCAACAAACATATTTAACTCAGAAAGAAATGCATACATTGAAAGCCAAAGAATGCAATATGATAATCCATGTGATAGGATCCCAGAACAATAATCTTGGTTAGCTATTCTATTTGTAGAGCTTGTGACCTTGAAGACCAGACTGATCAAACGAGACAAAGAATATCACTACATACTTGTTAATCATTTCTATCCAAAAAACAATCATAAATATGTATGCACCAAAATGCAGTACACACAACTACATTAAACAAATATCAATGACTGTGAAAAATCAAGTAACCACTAACCCGATTGTAACGGGGTAACTTGATGCCTCATTCTCACAATGACATAGTTAAGGATGGATAGTGTCAACAAAGATATAACAGAATTAAAACAAATCTGGAAACAAGTGAATTCAGTAGGTACCTACAATGTTCCATCCAACATCAGAATATATATTCTTTTTAGCTGCACATGGGATATTTTCAAAATCTACTATATATTAACCCATGGAGCATGACTAAGAAAAAGGAAAGGAAGTGAAATTATCTCATGCATATTATCTAACCATACTGCAAATAAATTGGAAATTAACAGACAAAGGAACCATAAAATTACCTAAACACATGGAAATTAAACAACACTCTTCTATACAACCAGGGTCACAGAATCAATTAAAGATGAAATTAAATGGTATTTACAATTAAATGAAAATGCCAATACAACATACTGGAGGATGTGGCATGTGATGAAAACCGTCATATAAAGTGTATTTCTAGTGGTAAATTCTCACATCAGGTAAACAGGATGAACTCAAATAAACAACGTACAGTTGAACCACAAACTGCTATAAAAGGAGGAACAAATCAAATGCAAAGCTCATATGAGAGAGGAAATGATAAAGATCAAAGCAGAAATTAATGCAATGGAAACTGATAATACAAAAAAAATCAATAAATCCAAAATCTGGATGTTTAAAAGCATAACACTACTAAACCTCTACTTGCCCTTATGAACAAGAGAAAAGACTGTAAGTCAGGCAATTAGGAATGAAAAAGATAAAACAATATAGTTATGGGGCAAATTCAGAAGATGTTAATACCTACATGAATAACCTGTAAGGTCATTGAGACAGAAAACACAGAACAAGTGAACAGATGCCTGGACGTCTACAATGATAAAAGGACATAAATGACATAATCAAAAAGACATAAATATTCTAAACAACCTGATAACAGTCAATAAAATTGAAAATATCATTAAAAACATACCAATGAACACAAAATCAGGCCGTGATTGATTCACTGTGGAATCCTACAAGAAATTTCAAAAAGAATTAATGCAAATGTTCTTTTATGAAACTGATAGGGAATCAATACTTCCAAAATCATTCCCAGAAGCAAGCATTACTCTCATACTTAATCCAGAAAAGGACTTAACCGTAAAAGAAAACTCCACACCAATCTTCCCAATGACCATATACCGAAAAATCCTTAGTAAGATACTGGTCTATAGAGTACAACAAATCATCAAGATTACACACTGTGCCACATAAGATTCAAACCAGGAATGCAGAGATGGTTCAACATACACAAATAAATCAATGGAATACCATATTGTGAGCTAAAGAAAAAACATCACATGATCATCTCAAGAGATGCAGAAGTCATTTCACAAAATACAATACCCATTCATGATAAAAAGCCCTACCAAAAACTGGAAGAGATGATCTTTACTTCATTCTGATGAGTCTTCTATGATAAACAGTTAATATCATACTAAATGTTCAAAAAATGAAAGCTTTCACTGAGGGTCAGGAAAAAGACAATGATCACTACTATTACCACACCTTTTCAGTCAAGTTCTGCAATATTAGAGTCATTACACGAGTATGAAATATAAGGAATATAGGAAATGAACAAGTAAAAGGATCAATAATTTCAGATGACATGATTCTCCACATAGAAGACCCCAAAAAAACTCCATCAAAAGACTTTTGTATTTAATAACTGAATTGAGTAACATAGCTGGATACAATGTCTACACTAAAAAATCCACAGCATTTGTTGACATAAACAACAAACTTACCTATGGAATAATTAGAGGAAACCACACTCATCACAATAGCATTCAAAAAATGATATACTTAGGAATAAACCTAAGAATGAAACTAAAACAACTATACATTGAAAATTTCAGTACCCAGATAAAGGATATAAAAGAGAGTATCACAAAATAAAAAAGTACCACTTATTCTTGGATAGGAAGAGTCAAAATAGTACAAGTGGCCATACTCTCAAAATTATTATGCAGATTTAATGCAATCCCCATCAAGGTATCCCATTAGCATATTAGCAAACCTCACAGAGCTAGAGATAGCATTTCAAAAACTCATTTGAAATAAGATGTAGAATAGAGAGCAACAGTTCTTGGCAACAAAATCAAGTCAGAAGGTATCAAAATCCCTGACTTGAAATTACACTGTAAAGTTACTGTCATAAAATCAACATGATATTTGGGGGGAAAATTCAGACCTGAGGATCACTGGAACAGAAAAGAAGATGAGGATGCAATTCCAATCACATTCATACACCTTGTCTGTGATACAATTCAAAGACCCAATCCAAAAATGTGTATCTGAGGAGAACACACACTTTTCAGACAAAAAAATAAGGTTCAGTAACGAGATGAAACAATGTTCAGCATGATTGGCCATTTGAGAAGTACAAATTAAAACAACACTGAGATTCTATCTTTCTCCAGAAAAAATGGCTATCATTAAGAAATCAATCAATAACAACTGGTGGAGGGGACATATGTAAAAAGGAACACTTCTCCTATGTCAGTAGAGTGTAGACTAGTGCAATCATTGTGGGAGTCAGTATGGAGATTCTACAAAAAACTAGGATTGGAGGTCCTATTCATGCCAGCAGTTCCCCTTCTGGGTATATTCCAGAAGGATTAAAAGTAACATTCAACAATGAGACACATTTACCCATATTTATAGCAGCAGACCTGTACTGGCTGAATCTGGAAATTACTCAAATGTCCATCAACCAAGGAATGGATAAAAAGCTAGGTTTTTCCTTAAAATGGAGTACTATTTGGCCATAAAAAAGGCTAGAGTCTTTGATAGGTAAATGGATGCAACTTGAGGCCATTCATAAGTGAAATAAATCAGATTCACATCTGAAAACATTTTATTGGCTCCCAAGTGTGACACACTGAAAAAAATCCAAAATGTACAGTTGATATTGTGAAATGAGAATAAACTATTGAAAAGGAAAGAGAAACTGTGATGGGGGAAAGGAGGAAAAGAGGAAGGAAAAAGGAAAAATATATATATCCAAAACAGTTAAGACACTTACACTAGTATTTTATTTTCATACACTGAAAAGAAAGATTTGTGCTATTTAGTATGGACAATATTTCTTGACTCTGTGTTGTACTTTGAGTAACTATTTTGAAGATAACAATAGGAAATACATTAACTATTGGTACTGTCTTATTATTTTGTTTTGTAATTTTATTTTAATCTTAAAGTAAAACAATAGATTTTTGTAATGCAATAAAAAAGGAAAAAAAAAGATTAGGTCTCACTGCTGGTTGTGAATGCAGTTTTCACACATGACCATGTGTTGTGAATGCTTGGTTGTGAATGCCTGGTCATTCAGGTTTCATAACCTGTGTCAAGTAATCTATGCATTTCTTCTCTATCATAAATTTATTGAATTACATATTTGAAAGTACTGATCTTCTGAAGTTTCAAAGCATCCATTTTGGTTTCAAGTTTTTGATTTCTAATTGTATTAATATGTTTCTTTCCCATCCTTCTTTTGGTAAATTTGGTCCAAATGTTTGGATGGTTTGTTTATTCTTTTGAAGAGACAGTTCTATCATTCTCTGATTTTTTGTGCCTTTGGATTGCAATTTATGTAATTTCTGTTCCGTCTTTTTTATCTTTCCTGGTCTTAGATATTGATTTGGGTTGTTCTTGTTTTTCCTAGAACCTTCAGGTGCATCATTTGATTATTTAGCAGGGCTTCCTCTGTTTTTCTACCGTGGACATTAAAAGTAATAATTTAGGATGGTTTTCACTTGTATCATATCTCTTTTCATGTTGTAATGACATATTCACTGGAATCTAGACAGTTCAGCTTTTTCCTTGATCTCTTCTATGACCGATTTATGTTTTGAGATTGCATTATTGCATTACCACATTTTTGCAGAATTTGTCTTGTTTCCTTTGCTGTTGTTTCCTAGTTTCATTGCAGTATGCTGCGGTAACATAAATGAGATAATATGGATTCATTTGTGTTTATTTAAGCAAGCTCTCTAGGCAATTATGTGATACATTTTGGAGAGAGTTCCTTTTGCTGGTGATCCAAGTGTGTATTCTTTTCTTGTGGTGTAGAACAGTTTGTAGATACGTATAAATTCCATATGTTTGAAGGTGTGGTTCACACCTAGTATTTTTTAGTTCATTTTCATTTTCTTTTTTTCTTTATTTGTGTACTTGTGAGATTTGTTATTAATCTGTGCACTGGTGGGGCTGTAATTTGTCTAGTTGGCTGCCAGGAAGCTCTGTTTTGAACACGTTATGTTTCTGTCACCTTTGAACACCAGTGACACATGTATGTGTCCTTTTGAACACCTTCAATCATTTTATTAGGAAAAAGACAGGTAGAAATGTGTAGATTCATTTGTACCATCAATGGGACAGCTGCATGATGGGACAGTCATGCCAGTGTCATCAGTAATTCAAGCCAATGTGAAAGTGTTAAATTTCATGTTAAGAAGTCTGCTATAACCTCTATGGGCTTACTTTTACAACTGATTTTTTGTTTTGCTTTTTTAATTTTTTTTTATTTTGAAGATTGTAAAATACAACAAAACAAGGCAGAACAAAGGCAACCAAGACAATGCAGTGAAAATTGGTACAGAACTTAATAACAGAACACTGGGATAATAATAATAGGTACCATAGTATATCTTGTTGTCCTCACAATAGTTGTCCATTCAATTAGATATAGCAAATCAAACCAAAAACAGAACATTATAAATCCAATCAAAAGAGAATATTGAATAGAGCAAAACAGTTAATCAGAGCAAAGCAAAAGAGGTAAAAACAATATTTGCCTTCAAAGACAAGATTGAAAGAAATCTCCCTTATTTGCTATATTACATACTGTCCTCCTAAGAGATGCTCAGACGTCTGACCCAATATCAGCATAATCAACTAAACAATGCAAGTATTTAGTTGCTTTATGAGCCTTAGTTGCTATCAACTCTGGCTGCCCTCAAAACCATCTAGCTGCTAACAGGTAGGGGGAATGGGACGTTTGATACTCAGCCTGTGCACTGGTACATTCACAGAAGACACTGATTTGTTCTGTCTTAGGTGTGCCTGCTACTCAGTCATATCACTGCTTACCAGGAAGGAAGGCTCATTGCTTTCTTGGTTGGCTGCCAAAGTTTCAACATGATTGGTTCATAGGAGATGCTGACTTGTTCTTTCCATGGCATTCCTGCTGCTTGCTCAGGTTGATGCTTACAAGGAAAAAGGGCTTGTTGCTTTCTTGGTCTGCCTCCCAATTTCCCAGATGGCTGGATCTCAGGAGATGCTGACTTGTCTCTCCTTGGCATGCCTGCTGCTCACTTGTGCTGGTGCTTACCAGATAAATGTGTTTCTTGTATGCAGAATACTATTACATCTTTCTTCTTGATTCAGTATTTCAATCTATTTCTTTTTCTCCACGAATTGAGACCATTTACACTGATGATTATAAGCCATGTGTTGACTTATCCTCATATTTTACTGTTGTGTGTACCCTGCCTTTTCCCACTGTTTAATTGTATCCCCTGTTTATCAGTCATTGTATTACTACAGAAACAGACATAACAGAAAATATAACAACTAGAAAAAATTACAAGATTGGTCATGATGGTTAGCCAAAGAGTTGGATGAGAAAGCATCTAGAAGGTGTTTGCACTGGGACTGGCACTTTCAATCCAAGTTCTGGAGTTCACTTCAGTTTATCATGCAAGTCTGGCTCAGGAAACTAATGAGTCTGAGAAATAAGGTTGAAGAGTTTATGGAGACTCTGCTGGAGAGCAGAAGAGTCAGTTTGGGAAGGCTAAAAAATCTCAATTGGAAACCAAAGAGGCTATGTTGGAAGTTAGAAGATGATGTTCAAGCTGAAGTAAAAAACTGGCACTCTTCCATAAAGAAATAAGCCCATCTTTTATTTTCTTTTTATGCCATCCAGGCAACAAACTACCCAAGGGTGAGTCCTCTACACCCCAGAGCATAGAATTGCTGAGCAGATTTAGTGAAGCTTCTACACTTCTGAAGGTTCCTCAACCAACCATTACAATCCAGTTGGTACTTGTTTCTATTGGTGATCTTGGAATTTTGGCATTTGTTCTCTCTTTCTAAAATGTTCTTCAGAACATTTTCAACTGCTGATTTGGTGGCTGTGAATTTCTTTGTTGTTATGGAAGTGTCTTATTGCTTCATTGATTTTGAAAGATAGTTTTTTTAAGGTACATCTCTTTGTGTTGTAGGTTGTTTACTTGTAGGCCTTCAAACACATCACTCCAATCTCTCCTTGTCTTCAGAGTTTGTACTGATAAGTATGCTGAGATTCTAATAGCTTTTTCTTTGTGAGTGGTTTGTTTCTTTTCTCTAGCCACTTTAATGTTCTATTCTTGTGCTGAATTTCAGGAATATTTGTTACTATATGCTTTGGTATACTTTTATCTTGGTTATGACTATTTAGCGTTCTATATACCTCACTTCTTTGTATGTCAAATTCTCTATCCATGTGTGGAAATTTTTCTGCTATTTCTTATGTGAAGAGACTTTTTTTTACAGTGTCTGCACTATCGGACTTTTGTGAAATGGCAGACTGATATACCCAGTGTTTGGAGGCAGATTTATTTATATCGATGAGCACTAATCAGGATTACTCCCAAAATATCAGACTCTGATTTCTGATGGTCTAGATTTATATAACATAATGAAGCAGTAAATACAGAGACAAAGTGTCTTGTGAATTGAGTACTGGTTCTTCAATGTACATCATTATGCCCAGCTATGGGTCACACTTATCAGCCATTTTTAAGAAACAAAAGTAACAGGAACTTTAAGTGGACTAATTACCTAATGAACTGTAGTATGCTGGTGGTGGGGGGTCTGTTAATTTTTCCCCCTCTTTTAGTTTCCCCAGAAAACTTTTGCTGGGCATGCTACATGTGATCTTCTTGGAAAAAGCCCATCCAGAAAAATGGCATCAGGGACGTCAGTGACCATGGAATTTGCCTGACCTAAGGTCCAAAACAAAGAAAATTCCCATCACATGTTTATGTGGTTTCTTTGCCTTGCTATAGGGTTTGTCCCTAAATTGACTCTGACAAAGAAATGAATGACTTAATTTGATCTAGGAGTGTGTGTAATGAGCCTCATGTCTAAGGGAATGTGTATTATGCCTTGGATGCTTCTCAAATGTTTATCATTTATAAGGGCTTTATTGGTTATTTTCTATTCTTTCAAAGCAATCATTCATAGAGTCAAGGCAAAGCAAGGACCATGATAAGCAATGTAAAAATGCACAAAAGTTAAGGGGAATAAATATGGAGCAAACCTGTGAACAGGATAGTCAGACTTCAGCTACATGGATTGGTCAGCATCTAGAGCAGGATTTTTAGGGCATCATCTCTTCACAGTGAGTTGTCTGGTTAAGGAAAATTCTCTAGTGGATTGAAGGCTGGATTTGTGAAAGTTGTAGAGGTAGTTAATACGTACATGGTTTGTGTGTGTGTCAGAGTGTCTATAGATATAGCTGGTATTTTAGTTAAACTTTATGAAACTAGTTACAAACTGTTCCTGTAGGGTTAAATTTTATTTCTTTAACTTTTTAGAGCTTTGTGACCTATGTGTTACAGAGTTCTACCAGTTTTGAGTTATCTCTGCTATAAATGGGGGACTATTGTTGCTGCCAATAGTCAAGAGTAGGTGATATCCAGGGTTGATTTTTTCACATCAGGACAATACAAACTTTTGTTACCTTCTCATCTTGGATAAGGAATACATAGAGATAGTTTTAGTTGGTACATTTAAGAACTGAGAGGTGTTTGTGGCTGGAGGTTGGGGTCAGTGAGACAGACACTGAAGCCTGATCTCATCGCAAGTGTAGGGGTGCCAGCACAGTGGCTTGAGCTTGCAAAAACATACCATGACATTAGATCTGGCTCTGACTAAGATTACTCTTCTGGAAATACTGGGTAAAGATTTTGTGGTGGGTTGAATGCAGATTTTGTGTCATTGGTGCCAAGTTTCCAAACAGTAGCAGGAAGAAGAAGCAGTTGAAGTTGGCCACAATTACATTGTACAAATTGGCCACAGAAAATGTAGCCTGTTGTATTCCATTCCTCTCAGAGTTATTTTCATCCATGAACAAGTTAGAGTTGTACACGTATTTTATTTTTAATTCCTGGTCTGGTTGGCTCAGGTTTGTGCACAGACATTTCAGTATTGGGGTGTCCACATCCCTGAATTGGGACCTCAATTCAGCAAGTCTGTTGCAATATGTGACATCTTCATGCTCAGGTGTTAGCCTCAGGTGAGCTTGTCAGCTTTCTTGATCAGAAACACTATGGCTATTAGAGTGTGAAGGCAAAGAGGGAGGTAGCCCTCAGCAACTGGATCCATGTATTTATAGAGGTAGACCACTAGGCACACCAAGGGACTGACAGTCTTAGTAAACATCATTGTTTCTGTGATTTTAAAGATCTAGATTTTATACAGGCCAGCAGATCCAAGAAATTTGTGGAGATTCTTTCTCATAACCAGTGTCTGCCAGATATTGTGGCAGAACTTTTGTGTCTTTCCAGCAGGCAACTTGGGTGAAATTAATCAGAAGTTCATTAATGTTTTGTGCTGGGAAACCTCAATTATGAGGACATGTCAAAAAAGAGAAAAAATTGTTTCCACTTCTGAGAGATTGAGTCCATATCTGTTTACTTTTGCAACTTTCCTTTTAAAAGAAAGGAGGTTCTGGCTGACAAGAACCAATTAAAGGCATAAGAAGGTACTCTTTATATCCAAGAAGGTGAACAACTAAGTTATGTGTGGCAGATAATCAAGGTGACTTGCACAGCTCAGAGAACTTGGACTGGATAATATTCCTCACTGATTTTGTTTACAGGAAGAAGAGGTATATTTTTGCCATTAGATAGTGTAAAATGCAGGTGAGGGTGGCCCTTGATGGGACAGAGAAACAAGCTGTTCCAAAAAATGGTGATTGGAACTTCACCAAATCTGTTGCTATAGTCGCTGTGAAAATCATGGGAGAATTTTTAACCCCTGGTGGCAATTGAGTCCCAGTGACTTGCTTCCTGTGACATCTGACAAAAATGGAGCTTGTAGTGAGGCATCATGGTTGATGGCCAGGCCCACAGGTGAGTATTGGCTCATAGTCTTGGAGAACAGTTTTCTCAACTTCACAACTGCAATCATCCATCTCAGGATAACGCAGGTGTCCTCTTCATCTCAGGTGACAGTTAAATTAGAAAGTTCAGGGTTAAATGAGAAGGATTCTGACTGTCTTGCCACAAAGGAGATTTTTCATTTATAACTTAAAGAGATCTCTTCCCAGAAGTGGCATGGACCTGGTGTGTATAAGAATTCATGTGTTGTGTGAACACTTTTTATAGCCCTTATAATCATAGCTAATGGGTATGGTCATTGATCAGACTGTATTTTCTTATGGATGTCAGATATCATTATTTTTTATTTTATTTAAAGAAATAAAAGACAATAAAAAAACAAAATAGAAAAAATGAGAATAAAGTTTCAATAATACATAAATAAAAAATTAACACTATAAAATTGCTAGTTGATACATATTGTCATCTTAAAAATAGTTGCTAAAGTTACAAAATCAAAGCATAAAAAGTGGTTGACAGTGCAATTCGTTTTCATCAATGATCTAATAGAAATTAGGTAATATGGTCATCTATCTCACACACTATACATACCATTATATCCTTTAGAGCACTTTCCTTCTCTTTCAATTTTACAATATCTATTATACATTTTGGATCCCATTACTCTGTCAATTTTTATTATTTTTTGCACTAGAGACTCAATGTGATATTTACTAATGTGAGTCTTATTTATTTCACTAATAAGAACAGTCTCAAGTTGCCTCCATTTACTTAAGGTCACAAGATCATCGTTTTTTATAGCTGAGTAGTAGTCCAATGTATAAAAATACCACATTTTTTTCATCTTTATGTTTTTGATGGGCATTTTGGTTATTTCCAAGATTTAGCTATCACAAATTGTGATGCTATGAACATGGGTACACATATATCACTGTGACCTGATCTTTTCAATTTTTCTGGGAAAATACCCAGGAGGGGAGTAGCTGGATTGAATGGAACTTCCAATTCTAGTTTTGTGAGGAATCTCCATACTGATTTCCACAGTGGTTGCACCAGTATGCACTCCCACCAACAGTGGAGAAGTGTTCCTTTTTCCCTGCATCCTTGCCAACATTTGTTATCAGTTGTTTTCTTGATGAAGGCAATTCTTTCTGGAGTGAGATAAAATCTCACTGCTATTTTAATTTGCATTTCTTGAATGACCAGTAATGGTGAACATTTCTTCATGTATTTATTTGCCATTTTTGTATCTTCATCTGAAAATTGTGTGTTCATCTCTAATGCCCATTTTTGAAGAGGGTATTTGAATTTCAGGTGTTTGATGTTTTTCAGTTCTTTATATGTTCTGGATATGTCTTTTTTCTGAGGTATGGTTGGCTAAAATTCTTACCCATTCTGTGGGTTTTCTATTCACTTGGTTGGTGATTTCTTTTGAAATGCAAACACATTTTAGTAATATGAGATCCCGGTTATTGATTGTTTGAAGTATTTCCCATGTGGTTAATGATTTGTTCATGAATTCTCTGCCTATGTCTCCAAGATTATTACCTACTTTGCCCTCCAGACTTAGTGTTTCTCTTTTAATATTTAGATCCTTGATCCATTTTGACTTTAGTTTGGTGTATGGTAATAGGCATGGGTCTATTTTCAGTCTGCCACATGTGGAAAGCAAATTTTTCCAATACCATTTATTAAAGAGACTGTCTTTATTCTAGTGAACATGTTTACTCCCTTTGTCAAATATGAGGCGGCTGAGTGTCTTTGTAGTAGTGTTTGCATCTTCTAATCCATTCCATTGATCCCCAGGTCTATTTCTATGCCAGTACCATGCTGATTTTATGACTGTGGCTTTGTAGTATAGTTTCAAGTCAGGAATTGAAATGCCTCCTTACTTGCTTTTGTTTTCCAGACTTGCCTTTGCTATTCTAGGTTTCTTCTGTTTCCAAATGAATTTTAATTTTTTCTCTATATCTGTAATGTATGTTAATGTTATTTTGATTTGGATTGCATTGAATCTGTTTAACAGTTTTGAGAATATGGACATTTTCACAAAGTTGGTTCTGCCTAGCCAAGAGCAAGGAATATCCTTCCATTTTCAAATATTCTCTTCAATCTCTTTTTTTATGTAGTATAATTTTTAGTGTAGCATAATTTTCAGCGTAATTTTACAATTTTAGTTAGGTTGATTCTTTAGTATTTAATTTTTTAGATGCTATTTTGAAAGGTGATAGTTTCATAATTTCTCTCTCAGTGAGTTTTTTGTTTTTGTACAGTGATGCTCTTGATGTTTGAGTGATGACTTTGTATCCAGTTCTGCTTCTGAATTTGTTTGTTACCTCTAGTAGTCTTTTAATGCAGTTTTTTTTGTCTTCTATATAAAGTATTGTGTCATCTGCAAATAGTGATCACTTAACTTCTTCCTTTCCTACCTTTATTTTTCTCTCTCTTGTCTGATTGCTCTGGCCAATATTTTCAGAAATACATTGAATAGGAATGGTGATAGTGAACAACCTTGTCTTGTTCCTGATTTTAGAATGAAAGCTTTCAGTTTTTGTCCATTTAGTATAATGCTGGCTGTTGGTTTGTCATAAATGACTTTCATGATATTGAGACAGATACCATCCATTCCAAGTTTCCATGGGGTTTTTGTCATGCACAAGTGTTGGACTTCAGCAAAAGTTTTTTCTGCATCTATTGAGAAGATCGTGTGGTTTTTGTTTTTGGCTCTGTTGATGTGGTGTATTAAATTTGTTCATTTTCATATGTTAAACCATCCTTAAATGTCTGAAATAAATCCCACTTATTCATGGTGCAAAATCTTCTTGATGATTTCTATTTTCCAGTATTTTATTGAGAATCTTTACATAAATTTTCATTATTGAGTTTGGCCTATAGTTTTCCTTTTTGGTTGAGTCTTTCTTTGATTTTGGTATCAGTGTAATAGTTGCTACCAGGAGTGAGTTACAAATGATTGCTTACCTTTCAATTTCATTGAAGAATTTAAGGAGTGTTGGCATCAGATTTTCTCTAAATTTCTTGTGGAATTCAGCTGTGAATCCATCAGGACATGGGCTTTTCTTTGTTAGTAAGTTTTAAATAATGATTTTAATTTAAATAAAATTAAATAAAATTGCTATTGGGTTATTCAAAATTGTTATATTTCTTGATTGAGCTTTTGTAGTTCATATGTTTTTTAGAAATCTGTCCATATCTTCTGAGTTTTCCAATCCACATGAGTCAAGATTTTTAAATTATATATTCATGATCTTTGAATTTCCATGGGATTTGTACTAATTTCCCTCTTTTCAGTCCTTATTGTGAGAATTTAATTTTTTCTTTATTTTTCCTGATAAGGTTAGCTAGAGATTTATCAACTTTGTTTATTCTCACGAAAAACCAGCTCTTTGATTCATTACTTCTTTGTGCTGTTTTTTTTTTAGTTTCCATTGCATTAATTTCTGCTTTGACTTTACAATTTCCTCTCTTCTATGAGCTTTGTGTTTGATTTGCTCTTCCATTTCTAGAAGCTTAAGACGTAGCATTAGGTTATTTATCTGTGCTCATTCTTGATATTTATATTTTATTGATATGACCATTTATGTCTATATATTTCCCTCTTAGGACCACTTTTATTGAGTCCCACATGCTTTGGTATGCCATATCTGCATTTTCTTTGATTTGTAGGCATTGCATTACTTCTTCTTTACTTTCACTTGTAACCCACTGGTTGCTCAGAAGGTTATTATTTAATTCCCAAGTATTTATACAGGTTTTACAATTTCTTTTGCCATTAATTTCCAGTTTCCATGCACTATGGTCAGAAAATATGCATGGGATAATTTCAATCCCTTTGCATTTACTTGAGAATGTTTTATGTCTATTTTGGAGAATATTCCATGCACAGCTGAGAATGTATATTCTGATGTGTTTGGATGGAACACTTCTCAAACATCAACTAAGCTGATTTGCTCACAGGTATGATTCAGTTCTATTATTTGTTTGCTGACTTTTTGTCTAGTTGACCTATCTCTTTGTGACAGTGGGGTAGCAAGGTCACCTGTTACAATTGTTTTCTTGGGTATTTTGTTTTTCAAGCCCATTGATATGTGTTTTATATATTTGGATTTCCTATGTTTGGTTCATATATATTTATAATTTTCAGTTCTTCCCATTGAAGTTTTCCACTAATGAATATATAGCCACCTTTTTATCTCTTTTAACAATTTTAGCTTTGTAACTCACATTGTTTGCAAACAGAATAGTTACCACTGATTTTTTTCTGGGCTCTAGTTGCATGTAATACTGTTTTCCATCCTTATTTGGGATTTATGAGTTTCCTTTTGAGTCAAATGTGTTTCTTGTATACAGCATATTGTGGAGTCCTATTTATTGATCCATATTTGCAGCCTATTTCTTCTGATAGGTGACTTGAGGCCATTTACTTTGATGGATATAACTCATATGTACTGGCTCATATTGTCATATAATGTTCCTCTTGTTGGTTTTCTACTTTTCCTCTTTGTTTAATTGCTTTCCCTGCCTGGTGGTTCCTTTCTGTTGTGTTCTAGGGATTGTTGTCCTTTTTATCACAGTGTAGTATGTATTTCAGTACTCTTTCTAAGGTTGGTTTGGTGGACACGAATTTCTTCAGTTGGTCTTTGTCATGGAAGTATCCTGTTTCTCCATTAAATTTGAAGGACAGTTTTTCTGGGTAATTAATCTTATTTGAAACTTATTTTCTTTCAGTTATTGAAATACTTCACCAAATGCTCATCTTGAGGGTTCGTGCTGGAAAATCTGTCTTGATTCTAATGAGCTTTCCTTCATAGATGAGTTGTGTCTTTCCTCTAACATCTTTTAGTGTTCTCTTTTGATGCTTTATGTATGGGATCTTAATTATCATATAACTTAGTGTATATTTGTGTTTGTTTTAACTTTTTAGCATTCTATATGCTAAATATATATGCTATATATATGCTATATATGCCTCACTTATCTGTAGATCAGATTTTTTCCTCATGCCTGGGACATTTTCTGCTATTACTTCTGTAAATAGTTTACTGATCTCATTTGTATTCACTCCTACAACTTCATTGATATCTATTAGTCCTCTATTATTTCTCTTGGTATCATCTTGAAGCTGGTATATTGTACTTTTACCCTATTTTGTTGTTTTAAAGTTCTATCATTTCATAATAGCTAAATACAATCCTGTCTTCAAGTTCTGAAATTCTATCATCAGCTTCATTTAAAGAGTTCTACCAGCTTTCAATAGAATTTTTTGTTTCTTGGTCATCTGTTTGAATATGTTTAATGGATTCTACTTGTTTTCTTTATTATTCATTCAAGATTTCAATCAATTTCCCATACTCTTGTACTTTTATATCTATTTCTTCTGTACACACACTGAGCAACTCCTGTACTAAAGTTATTCTTTTATCATTTTATTTTATTTACAGAACAAAGAAAAGAAAATTTAAAAAACAAAATATAAAAATGAGAAAAAAGTAGAAAGCATAATTTAAAAAATTAACATTGTAAAAAGTTGTTATTTATGTCTTTACATGAGAAAATATTTTTAACTTTATTTCCTCTATAGTCTTGTTTGACTTGCTATCTTTTCAGAGATTTCTGGTGCATTGCTTTTTTGTATTTTAAAGATAATAAAAGAAAAGAGGGCAGAACAAAGCAGATCAAAACAGAACAACATAAGCAACACAGCACTTTAAAATAAAACTGGACATTAACAGTAGCTATCAAAATATATCATTTTCTGCTATAGTTGAGCATAGTTTGAAATACAATAATATCAAACAGCAGAATACTATAAAACCATTCAAAAGAATGAAACAATTACAGGGCATTCTGAACTAAATAACAGATAATGATCAATGGCTACTATAATATCTCATTTTCCATAAAAATTTTGTTTATACTATCATATATATTAAAATCCCAATAAGACACAACATGATAGAACCAATGGTAATAGAAGAATAGAAGCATAGCAGGACGTCTAAGCCAGATGATATTAAATCAGCAATGCCTGTCATAATGTTTTGTTTTCTTTAAAACAGCTGTTCATACCATCACACATAATAAAGTCAGACAAAACAGAATAAAAACATTCCAACTCATGAATGAAAATATTGAAAGGCTTCAAAGCAATGAAATAGGAAATCATGATTACTATTAAATCTTATATACTCTTACCAACTTGCATACTAGGGAGACTATAAGGTATTTACACATGTGAGATTGGTTGATTTTGCTTATGAGTATGGTCTCAAGTCATGTCCATTTATTTATAAATATCTCAATGTGATCATTCTTTATAGCTGAGTAGCACTCCATTGTACAAAAATACAACAACGTTTTTATCCAGTCCTCCGATGGGAACTTAGGTTGTTTCCAAGATGTGGCTATTACAAATTGTGCTGCTATAAACATGGGTGCACATATAACACTGTGGTATGAAGTTTTCAGTTCTTCTGGGAATATGCCTAGAAGCAGAATAGCTGGGTCAAACGGGACTTCCAAACTCAGCTTTTTGAGGAATCTCCAGACTGACCACCACAGTTGTTGCATCAGTCTACACTCCCACCAACAGTGCAGAAGAGTTCCTTTTGCCCCACAGTCTCTCCAGAATTTATTGTTGGTAGGTTTTTTTTTTATCCTGGCAATTCTTTCTGGGGTGAGATGGCATCTCAGTGTGGTTTTAATTTGCATTTCTGTAATGACTAATGATGATGAACATTTTTTCATGTATTTATTTGCCATTCATATTTATTCATCTGAGAACTGTGTATTCATTTCAGATGCCCATTTTTGGATTGGGTCTTTGAATTTTGAGGGCCTGATTTTTTTTTTAATTCTTTATAAGTTCTAGACAGAAGTCCTTTGCTGGGGGACAGTCCATTAAGATTTTTTGTTCCCAATTTGTGGGTTTTCTTTTCACTCTGCTGGAAATCTCTTTCAACGTGCAGAAACTCTTTAATAAGATGTGGACCCAGTTATTGATTCTGGGAAGTATTTCACTTGCATTTTGATTCTTGTTCATGAATTCTCTACCTACCCTATATCTTCAAGAGTTTTACATACTTTATCTTCCAACAGATTTAGTGTTTCTGTTTTAATATTTAGATCTTTGATCCATTTGTATTTTATTTTAGTACATGGTGATAGGCATGGGTCTAGTTTTAGTCTTCTGAATATAGATAGCCAATTTTTCCAGCACCATTTGATAAAGAGACTGTCGTTCTTCTGGCGAGCATATTTGGGCCCTTTATCAAATATAAGGTGGTTTAGTGAGTTTCTGGTTGTGGTTGTATCTTCCAACCTATTCCACTGATCTTTAGTTCTGTTTTTATTTCAGTAACATGTTGATTTGATTACAATAACATTGTAGTATAATTTCAAGTCACGGTTTTTTATGCCTCCTGCTTTGCCCTTGATACTTAGAATTGCCTTTGCTATTCTAGGTCTCTTCTGGTTCCAGATGAATTTTAGAAGTGATTTCTCTAGATCTATCAGGTGAGTTAGTGGTATTTTGATTGGGATTGCATTGAATCTGTATAGTAATTTTGGGAGAATGGCCATTTTCACAATATTTCCTCTTCTCATCCATGAACAATGATGTCTTTCTATTTTCTGAGGTCCTCTTCGATTTCCTTTTTCAGGGTATTATAATTTTCCCTGTATAGCTCTGTTACTTCTTTCATGAGATTAATTCCTAAGTACATCATTTTTTGGATGTTAGTGTGAAGTGTGTGGCTTCTATCATTTATCTCTCAGTGTTTTTTTGTTATTCTATAGGAATGCTATTGATTTTTGAGTATTGACTTTGTGTCTAGCTACCTTGCTGAATTTATTTATTATGTTTAGGAGTCTTTCAATGGCGTTTTGTGGGTCTTCTATGTAAAGTATCATGTCATCTGCAAATAATGATAATTTAACTTCCTCTTTTTCTATATTAACCCCTTTTATTTGTCTCTCTTGTCTAATTACTCTGGCTAGTATTTCCAGTACTATGTTGAATAGGAGCAGTGATAGGTGACATCCTTGTCATGTGCCTGATTTCAAGGTAAAGACTTTCAGTTTTTGGGCATTTAATATGATGCCGGCTGTTGGTTTGTCATAGATGGCCTTTATCATATTGAGGTAAAGACCATTTATTCCAGTTCTCTGTAAGGTTCTTAACATGAATGAGTTTTGGACCTTATCAAAAGCTTTTTCTGCATCTATAGAGATGATCATGTGGTTCTTACTTTTGGGTCTATTGATATGGTGGATTACATTTATTGATTTATCTATGTTGCACCATCCATTCATTCCTGGGATGATTCCGACTCGGTCATGTTGTATAATCTTCTTGATGATTTGCTGCATCCTCTTTGCCAATATTTTATTGAGAATTTTTGCATCTTTGTTCATTAGGGACATTGGCCTAGCATTCTCTTTTTTAGTTGCGTCTTTCTCAGGTTTTGGTACTAGAGTAATA
Organism: Dolichotis patagonum; assembly: GCA_004027295.1. NCBI lineage: Eukaryota > Metazoa > Chordata > Mammalia > Rodentia > Caviidae > Dolichotis > Dolichotis patagonum. The sequence goes on from PVJX010006787.1 coordinate 72,904, forward strand.
TTTGCTTCCAGGAATGACTTAGGAAGAATTGCTTCACTTTCAAATTCATTGAAGAGTTTGAGGAGTATTGGAATTGTCTTTTTTGTATTTCTTGTAGAATTCTGCATTGAATCCATCTGTGCCTGGTCTCTTCTTTGTAGGAAAGGACTTATTTACTTTTTCAATTTCAGTAATAGAATTTGGGTTCTTCAGCAGTTTTACATTTTCCTGATCCAGCTTTGGTCGTTCATATGTAACTAGGAATCTGTCTATTTCTTCTGTGCTATTGAACATATGAGTGTATAGGTTTTTGAAATAGGCATTCAAATCTTTTGTATTTCCACTGAGTGTGTAGTAATTTCACATTTTCATCCCTTATTGTGTGAATTTGAGGTTTTAATTTCCTTTTTTTAATAAGGTTGGCTAGGGGCTTACAAATTTTATATAATCTTTCAAAGAACCAACTCTTTGATTCATTGATTCATTGTATTGTTTTCTTAGTCTCTGTTGCAGTAATTTCTGCTGTGATGTTTATAATTTCCTTCCTGCTTTGGCATTGGGCTTGGCTTACTCTTCTTTTTCTAATGTTTCAGATGTAGCATCAGGTTGTTTATTGGTGTTTGTTCTGTCTTCCTGATGTGGGAACTTACTGCAATATATTTTCCTCTGAGGAATGCTTTCATTTTATCCCAAAATATCTGGTAAGTTGTGGTATATTTATTTGGTTGTAGAAATTGTTTAATATCTTCTTTTATTTCCTCCATGACCCACTGATTTATAAAGAGAGTATTACTAAGTTTACATGTGTTGGTGAGGTTTTTGCAGTTGCTTGTATCATTGTTTTCTAGTTTCATGGCACTATGATCCAATAACATGCATGCGATAATTTCAGTTCTTTTGCAGTTACTGAAATATGTTCTGTGGGCTAGTATATGGTTTATTTTAGAGAATGTTCCATGTATGCTGAGAAGTATGTATATTCTGATGTTGTTGGATGGAACACTCTATATACATCTATAAAGTCCATTTGTTCACAGGTGTGATTCAGTTCTGTTATTCCTCTGCTGACTTCCTGTCTACTTGATATGTCCCTTTGTTTCAATGTAGTGTTAAAATCTCCTGTTATAATTGCAATATTGCTTAGTAGATTTTTCTTTTTTGTTAATATTTTCTTTTTATAGATGGGTGCTCTGGAATTTGGTGCATGTATATTTAAGATTGTTATCTTTTCCTCTTGAAGTTTCACCCTAACTAGTATGGAGTGACCTTCTTTATCTCATTGGATCATTCTTGGTTTGAAGTTCACATTGTCTGCAAACAGAATAGCTACTCCTGCTTTTTTGTTTTTTTTTTTTTGGTTTCCTGTTACAAAAGTATTGTTTTCCATCCTTTGACTTTCAGTCTTTGGGTTTCTTTTTGGGTTAAGTGGGTTTCTTATAGACAGCATATGGTTGGATGTTGTTTCTTCATTTATTCTGCCAATCTGTTTCTTTTATTGGTGAGTTGAGGCTATTTACATTAATGGTTATAACTGTTATATATTGGTTTATTGTTGACATGTTATCTTTCTGCTGTTGTTTCTTTAGCTTTCCATTCTGTTTAATTGTCTCCTTGCTTGGTGGTTTTATCCTGTGTGTATCTAGCATGTCTTTCCTTATTCTTTGTAGGGTTGGTTTGGTGTTCACGAAATTTTTCAGCTGTTCTTTGTCATGGAAGTATCTTATTTCTCCATGCATTTTGAAGGACAGTTTTGCATGGCACATCAATCTGGGTTGGAAGTGATTTTACTTTAGGATCTGATATTCTTCACTCCATGCTCTTCTTGACCTCATTGTTTGGGTTGAGAAGTCTGCTGTGATTCTGATAGGTTTCCTTTATAGGTGATCTGTCTTTTTTCTCTAACAGCTTTAAGTATTCTGTTCTTATGGTGGGTTTCTGGGATGGTGATTATTATGTGTCTGGGTGTAGTTTTATTTTAGTTATGGCTATTTGGAGTTCTATATGTTTTACTAATCCATACGTCAGTTTCCATTCTCATGTTTGGGGAGTTTTTATCTATTCTGTAAATAGCCTCTTGATATCATTTGGGCTCTTCCCTTCTGTTTCATTTATCCCTATTAATATTATGCTATTTTTCTTTGCATCATCTTGAAGGTGTTTTATTGTTATTTCCTGATTCCTTGTTATTTTTAAAAGATCTTTCCTTTCCTGTTCACTAGCTGCGATCTTATCTTTGAGGTCTGAAATTCTGTGTTCTCTTTTGTTGAGGTGGTTTTTACAGCTTTCAATAGTATGTTTGATTTCCTGTATATCTCTTTGAATCTGCTTTATGTATTCTGTTTGTGTCTTATACTGTTCAT